>VCRD01000448.1:30101-112358 GCA_006783055.1 Trinorchestia longiramus
CATTTGTCTGCATAGCATCGACGTCGAACACTGGAAGCTTTTTTGCGAGGCTTTTTCTTGCAGACGAAGAAGAGGGAGTCACGGTGGCCAGAATTCCGGCACCGGTTATCACGGTGGCGATTTTGGATTAGAAAACTAGCTGTTAGCTAGCAAGCTGAATTGCGTGCAAGTGAACATCATTTGGATTAGAATAGAATGAGAATATTGGAAAAAATCTATAAGCAGATGCCACTTTCTTGTATTTGGGAGATAGACACATAAATCAAAATATTTGTTCCATATTTTATATCAATATGTTTACCTTAGGGAGCACAGATTTATATTTTAGTTGGAGAACTAGGTTTAAAGATGTGGGATGTTTCAGGAATATAATTTCAGGATGAAATGAAGAAGTCAAATAAAGATGACCAGTTCAACATAGGAGGTACAGCGGGCCGGCCGATGCGTCCTGGTGACCGGCCATGGTCCGGCAGGGGTGTTCGAGGTCCAGATAATCCGGTCATTTCTCTGTGTTTTCCAGGAGCTCACCTCCCCAAATTGCTTTGATTTTCCCCTATAAAAAAGGCTTTCAAGGCATAGAACACATTTTTCAAGGGACTTTCTCATGGAGGAAAAATCAAAGACTGACGGCATAAAATAGATAGAGAGGCGGCACACCGACACAATGTTGCGTGGGGAGACTGGCTTTCGTCGTAATTTTTAAATCTGTGCCGTTATTAAAAAGTTAACTATAATTGATGACCGATTTTTAATCCCTTCTATCAGATGAATTACATTTTTTGTTTGTAACTAATTTCTTCCAGCTTTTGTTCACCGTTTAGTAAGTTTATTCTCATTGATTGCAAAACCATTACTGTAATTTTTTCTTGATAGTGATTAGAGAAAAATACCAAATTTCATTCGCAGCAATTAAGAATTTTCAGAGTAAGTTTCTTGCAATACGTTGTGGTACGAATTTATGAATACAAATAAATTTTTGACGATGAAAATCATCAGACGCACATTTTCCCGAGAAATATAAATATGCCCTATTCGGATAAGCATCGCTCGTTTAATATTTTGAGCGAGGTCTTGCAGAAGAGTTTCTGTGTGATACAAGATCAAATCAAAGAGCATGTATATAATTTTGCTCCTGAAATTTAGTATTTTTTGCCTAAGTAGCCCTCGTTGATTCATGCTCAGTCATCATTGCGATTTATGGCGCTGGCATTGTGAGCTGTGAGAGTAAAGCAGCTTATCGACCGTGATCAATGAATCCTATTGGCATCCAGAACTTTTTTGCTTCTCATCTTGCCATGACTCATAGAAATGACACCTCCGTATCCCGTAGCTGTGAGGGAATTTTATTGAATAATATGTCGAAAAATGAGGACACTTACGAATATTGAATGAATTCGAACATTTAGTGTATTGGCTGGTGTTTTCAAGACTGAATTTGAGTAGAATGCTTTAAACTTGATAAGATTTTATCAATTGGGCTAACACAGATTACCAAACAATTTGCGTGTATTTACGGAATTATTTTTAATGTACTTTTTTGTGTACCATAATTGCTATTGCAATTCAAGACGAACATACTTTTTATTCTGAGGATTAGGTTTAACTGAAGTGATCTGGAAACTCAGTTGATTTCTGATCTGCTTATAATCCCATATAAATATCAATAAGGAATTTTTTTTAAAGTTTACTGTTCAGTAAATTCAGTAAATTTGTCATTGGTATTCCGTCCAGTCAGTTTCAGCTTTTTAAATAAATAATTCTATGAGTGCATAAACAAAGTTACATTTATTTGAGTGCTGTCACGTAATTAGCAGCTGGACCTCGAGAGCGAGAGAACTGGTAGTCTTCCTTCTCTGCAATTGACACGTCTTAGTCCCAACGTTTGGGGGAAAAAGGTGGATATGGTGAAATAGCAGAGGAATTTTATTCACTTCATAGTAAAATTTGTGAGCGTAATTTGTACTCAATGTTACGTCAATGACCAAAATAATACCATGGGGAGAAGAAAATTACAATCTCTGGTTTCGATTTATTTCTCAAAGTTTGTTACTTACAACACAATAACGAAGAGAATAAATTAAATATCGACACTGTCTAGGAATATCTTACATTGAAGTTGCTAAATATGTTCAAAGAAGAAAGAAATTAAATATTTTTTCATTCTTATTCGTAATGCAAAACCCACCTACGACTGTTAGCGTTAGAAATCCCGTACTCCTTAATCTCAGCATTTTTATTAAAAACAAGCGGTAAGTTTTTAGAATAATTTATCAAATTAATGAAATACCAATTTGGCACAATGTTGTGATACATCGAAAATAAACTTATTACGTACTAAAATGAGATAAAAGTCGGCGATTTCTCATTTTTAATGAAACCTCGAATGATTTGTAAACCTCACGAATTAACTTAATGACTTTTATTTTATTTTATTAAGCGTTTAAAATAAAATTGAGCAAATGTACAGGTGCTTTTTACGATCAGTGGAATCGTGAGTTCCAGCCGTAAAATAGATCTTCGGTTCACCGGAGCTGCAATGCGTCCTCTTAAGTTTTATTCAAATAATTTCCTACCTCTCCTCTTTTCGCGTGCTCAAACCCGAGGTAAAAAGGAACATTCTCGGACGAAGCTGAAGATGAGAAATGATTACTTTTTAACATTTCAATTAGGTTTAATATTCAATTCAACTACACGCACATGCATGAGTGACAAAAATAGACCTGAGTTCCTCATAATGCACGATTATGCAATGAATGTTTTTATCGTCAGCACCCATTCAGTTTGCATATTTACTAGCGTGCTAGTTATTCTTTTTAGAAATAAACATAGGCGATGTAGTTGTTTGAAATCATTGGTAGAAAATGACTGCAACTGGACCGCAAAAAAATTATTTCAATGAATTTGAAGTTTTTTGGAAAAAAATGTACTCAAAACGGGTATAATTCCATCATATGTGCGATCAATGAGTCTCAGGTAAGTATGAAGTTCTACACGTAATATACTTATATTGTTTTATTGCATAATCCTATCAAATCAGTGACAAAAGACTTCCAATCATAACTGCTAAATTCGTATGACAGTCTGTTCTTGAAGCCCACACGGCTAATGCTACCAGAGGACAGTTCTACTCATCGTTTTAGCACGCGTTGAATTGTTAAAACGAGTTCCTTTGTGCGTAACTTTGTTGTTCTGAACGCATCTCAGGGCGTTCAGACGCTGGCATGCCCGTTGAAAAAAAAGAATTATTCCTGGAAAAACATTTCGTTAAACACACGCGTACTTAAACTGAAAAAAGAACACGTAATTTTTTTCATACAACTCGTAAACACAAGCAATTGTGCTCAGAAAACATGAAGTAGCGTTACAAGTGATTATTCAGATCGACTATTTTAGACATAATATTTGAAAAATGAACAGAGGACTCAAAATCGCTCAAGTTTCCTGCTTCATAAAAACGAAAGATTTTCTTATATACACTATATTGAATTTGGTCTCTAAGCCTATGTAAAGCACCATATCGTTCAGCATTCCTCATAGGCTTAACAATTAATTCTATTCTACGCAAACTTTGGTTGAAAGAAATTGTGAACATGATGTACAATTGTGGAGTTAAACTCTCTTACCCAAACCGTTTCCATTGTCCTGGAAAAATCATTGTATTAAATTACGGCAATATCGAGTGAGTGTATCAGATGAAAGCATCATGATTTTGATCTCAGCTCAAACGAAGAAAGCAATGACACATACAAATATTTAGTTCATTATCATTCTTTTGCAACTCCAAGTCACAAGAAAAATATTAGATGTTTGATACCAGACTTGAGTTGTTAATCAACGTCAAAATGATTCAATAAGAAAAACAACACAGGAATTTATTTATGTGCCTCCAATCAAATATTTCCCATTCGTTAAAGCTGGGTCCATGAATTAATTAGTTCGACATAAATAAAACAGGCAAACTTCAAACTCGGAATTTTATTCCTATTACAAATTTATCTTTCAGGCAGCGTTAATGAAGCCTCAAACCCATAAATCTCATAAATTAAAGAAGCGCTTTCATTGTTCAGAATTGGCCCTCGAGATTCTACTGCTACCGTCGAAGAAAGCATTAAGTAAGGTTATGAAGTGACTAGCGTCGTCATGATGCAATAAAACAGGAACGTGTTCTGCGCCGAGAATAATATTGTTCGATCAAATTAGAGATGGCAGAGTTAATCGTTTCATAATTATAGGAGATTCTAGCCGAATCACAACGCAATGTTGAGCAAAAAGTTATAAAAATTGGAAACTTTGTGAACTTTGTGATTGATAACTTAAACACTCGTTGATTTTGTAATTTTAAATATTTTCTTCCATTAAAAAACCAATCTCTGATTAAATTATATGTATTTTTCTGTTTCTAAGCACGTCAGTATTATATGAATAGAAGCGCTTGCAATAAAACCCCTACAGCTCGTAAACAAAATATTGAAACACTCCAAAAATGAGGGGCAGTTTCAAATCCTACCATGTGCAGGTTATCACTTACACTCATCATTCAGAATACATGATGGTCAAGTCTGTAGAGTCGCTAGCGTGTGCTCGCGTGTAGAAATATTGAAGTTGTGGAATACAATTTTGCGTACACAAAGTAATGAGGTCCAGAGTAGAAGTGGAAGGTAAATTTACCAGACAGCTAACTATCATGAGGTATACCATGGTGACCTGAGCGCATCGTAAGGATTTTTAGGTGGCACTGCATGAGAAGCATATAAAGGAGAGTACAGGTCGGAATACGGATCACATGCATGCCCCTTAAGTCTCTCAGGTGACATACTTGATGGTGGAGTTAGATGGTACCCTGCAAAACTTGTATTATGTGGTAGTATACCTGCAGCAGTTGACTGTATGGCACCTAGAGGAGAGGGTGGAATGGAAGAGTTGGTAGAAGACGAAGGAGACGTTGTCTCTCCGGTGTCTCTTGAGGTGCGAATGACGGTTTCCCTCTTGGCAGCGTAAAGTTGCCGGAGAATTGCTGATGATGACGGTTCTTGGCCTCCTGCCCACTGTATAGTGGACAACCCGCCACCTAACCCTCCTCCTAAACCATTCGTCAGTCCACTTTCTTGAGGTAAATGTCTGGTCATCGCTGCTTCGAGATGACGAACTGATCCTCCTCCGCTCAAGTCTTGATGGGAAATTTTTTCTAAAGATGTGAAGTTTGTGTTATTATTATGGTTTGGAGGTGAGAGTTGGGTTCTACACCGGATAGGAGAAAAATTAAGGTTTGGTATCGACGAACACGGACTTGGTGATACGATCGCCGGAGGAGATTTATTTTTGTTAGGGGAATGAAGAGTGGAACCCTGTACAGAGTTGGGCGTAGGTGGAGTCTCTGGAGGAGGTGAGGCCGTGGTGGAAGGTGTAGGTGGATTAATGGGTACTGAATGCTGGTTGTTGTTTACCACATCCAAACTTGACGCCTGAATAAATATAAAGTTTTGAATAGACATTGAATGATTAAGCGTAAGAAGCCATAAAAAATGAAAAAAGTGTAGGATTCATACAGTTGAAACAAGTTAACGTTATTTACAGGAGCTGATCAATACTAGAACTATTCATATCGAGCAAATTACATTTCTAATCAATTTTAGCTACTCGATGACATGTCATCCATGAATATCTTATATCAACAGCTCTTTTACAAAAAAGGGAAGAAAAATCTCAGTCCGAAAATTGTTTTAATTAGGCTAATCAAACGAATCAGAAGCTGCAAAAATAAATTGTTGTTGTCAAAAACTGATATAATAAATGACGTCCAATAGTTTCATTACCAACTCGTCTACCGCGGACGTTATTGAGGTAAAATTTGAAAATAGACTTTTAAATACATACATCATGGGAATGTTCACACTTTTTATCTAAGTTTGGTATAAATAGATTAAACGTAATGCAATAGAATATGACATTGTATGAATCGAGAGAAAGTAGAACTCTTAATCTAACAAGCTAGTTTTCTGTTGTGTAACAATAAAAAATGGACAAAATATTTGGTTCGTGGTTCTCACCTCTTTCACGTTTTCCCCAGAGCTGCTCGTTCCTTTTGAAAACGTTTGCGAATTTTGATGGTCCATCGGTTCGTATTCTGAATGTGGATTGGAGTTCGACCTCACATCTGGTGTAGGGAAAGTAAGGAAACTTTAACACTTAATTCCCGAGTATTGCAAGCATACTCGTATTGTTAAATACTGAAGAATAAAATGCATTCCTCATTCAACAGGTGTTTTGATGTTGACAGGCTTTTGCTACGAAGTCTTCAAAGATGTGTCAATCATACATTTTACCGGTATTCTTATCATTTTAAAATATTGCAAACCATCTTAGTAATGCAAGAACAATGAATTACTAAATTACAACAAGCAATTGTTTTGAATTCAGGTACAGTGAAAAGGTCCTTCTTCATTGTGTAATTAACTTTTACATCAAACCATTCATACCGTAAGGAAAACACGAGTTCGGGGAGGGATCGGCAAAAAAGAAGGCAACGTTCAGTTCATCTCACCAAATTCAGGCCGACCGCTGTCGAGGCTGTCGCCGGCATGCTGGTCGTCGCTGGCAGCATCAGCACCGTCTTTATGGGGCAGCTGGCTACAGTCGAGAACTGTTCCTCGAGCCTCTGTTCTGCTGGAGCGGATAATCACACAAACTCTTCAACAGTTCCTTCGAAGGTTAACCCTTTCACCCCGCAGTATATTTGGTACTCGGAGTATAACTGGTACCCGGAGTATATTTGGTAACCGAAGTATAACTGGTACATATGTGTGCCATTCGGGATGAAAGGGTTAAGGTAAATCTAGCATACGAAGGTGAGTGAGCAGGGCACTATTTGTGGAATAGTAAATTATGGAGATCATGTTAGTGTGTGAAGCTGGACTGATCTATGAGGATTTAATATTGACACTAAATCGTTTTAGTGTAGCAGTATTTAAATTTAGTCTAAAAGGAATTTATATTACATCGTCTCGTAATTAAGAAGATTTGCTTTAGAAAAGGAATCTTTTTGAAAACAGTCTTTAATAACGAACATAATAGCGAGTTGTGTTTTTCAGGGTTACGCAACAATCAATTGTTTGTATTTTTGTGATTCAACTATTTCACATTCGAGATAATTCTGTCCCCTACGACATACTTCTCTCTTTGGAACATCATGTTCTATCGTAAAGCTTCGCACCCCCCAGCCCACATCAACAATAAGCTTCACATAGTTTAAAAATTCGTCTATATTTTCTACTTAATTAGGAATACAAAACAAACAAAGGTGTATCGATCACTTCACCAGCTCGAACAAAGTTCACTGAAAATAGCGGTTTAATGAGGGCCGAATTTTATATTATTATTATTTATATTGTATATTATTCCTGAAGTGTGTGTAGGAGTTACTGATCACCTGAGCACATAGTTGACTGCAATGATGCTCTGTTCTTCGCCAGTCTTGGTGTTGCAGATGATGGTGGCACAGAGCTGCATGCAGCTGTAACCTCCACACTTGCTCAGCAGGCGGTAGTATGGGGTCATCACCTGGCCTTTCTTCAGCACTAATTCGGGACAATCCGAAACTTATCACCTATGTCTATTTAACCGTAAATATGCAAAGCTGTTTCATCTTAGATGAACGAGTGATGGTTCCGTCTCACCGTGAGCGTGGCTCCAAGTACATTTATTACATGGAGTATAGGCCTACCTATGCAGAATAAATAAAACGGGATTGAAAATCATGTGAGAGTATACATAATTAATCTATTATGCATCTTTATTATTGAAACTAGTTCTGTTATTGTTTACTTTGTTCAGCTCCACCATAGGAATAATACTTCGTAGAACACATGCATGGTACGTATGATTCTACTATATACTATACTTATCAGTATGCTACACTGCGTTGATAAATAGTGCAACAAAAATTGTCTGCATTCCGAAGACTGCATAAACTTCATTGCCTGATGTATGAATAGCTTGCATTATGAAGTTGTAGTTATTGACACATGAAAAATTAGAACTATTCATTTAGTTACGTACAGAATTTTATTTTAAAATAAATTGTTGGACCTAAATATATTTTCCAGTTGTACGAGTATGATTCTAAAATTATTGATATCGTAAAAGCATGTAGTCTCTCTCACTGAGGTGGTGCTGAATGATTGGTATGCTAACACGTGCTGTAGGATACGCACGTAATGATCATAGTTAACTTGGACCAAAAATGTCAGTGTGTGCCAGAAATACTGTTGCTTACAGTCAGTGTGTGCCAGAAATGCTGTTACTTACAGTCAGTGTGTGCCAGAAATGCTGTTACTTACAGTCAGTGTGTGCCAGAAATGCTGTTACTTACAGTCAGTGTGTGCCGGAAATGCTGTTCTTAGTCAGTTTGTGCCAGAAATGCTGTTGCTTACAGTCAGTGTGTGCCAGAAATGCTGTTGCTTACAGTCAGTGTGTGCCAGAAATGCTGTTGCTTACAGTCAGTGTGTGCCAGAAATACTGTTACCTACAGTCAGTGTGTGCCAGAAATACTGTTGCTTACAGTCAGTGTGTGCCAGAAATGCTGTTACTTACAGTCAGTGTGTGCCTTCCTCAGCAGTGTTGCGTCTTGGCCGTGACACAGCGAATACAGGGACCGTCCCTGCAGTTCCTCCGCTGTGTAGTCCAGTAATTCACTCACTCTGCAGGGACAGGACAAAATGTCTCGTTATTTCCATGTTGCCCGTATCTTCATACATCTCTCAGGGGGCATTGGCAATTATCTTCTTGTTCGTTTTATATTTCTGTATCGTATTCAACGGTTCTTGAACACGAACGAGTCAGTTGCATACCTCCAGTTGACTGCTACTTTTTCATTTCGTTGTTCCACAGATTGTATTTTAACTATAAATGGATACAAGATGAGGAATAGCGTAAAAAAAATTCATCGTTTACAAAATGTGAGTGTAAAAATCTCTGAAACTCTAAATCGAGTTTAGAGTTTCAGATGGTGAAGCACTTTAAATAATTGTTCGATGATGATTCTCTTCAATGAGGTAAGTTGATGCCAGTATTTAGCTGGAACATTGAGAAAAGTATGCATGAAGGACAAAGAGAATGAAAGTAAATACCTGCAAGTTTTTAGCCAGAAATTTACCCCAAACGAGTACTGACGTAGTTTGCTGGCAGTGTATGAAATCACGGTATTTACCATGATTGTTATTGATCATAAACCGAGGCATTTTTCGTAATTATTATTTCGTGATTGAACTTCTCATAGTAAGAGCTGGATCCTATTTTTTATTTCTTAGTATCGTATTTCTTGAATAAACCAGAAACTAATTTTCATTGATTGAAATTTCTACGCAACTAAAATGTTTTTCCTTGTCCATCACCAGCTTGGTCGACTGGTGAGCGAGTCTGCTTGCGAGCGGAAAGACCCGGGTTCGAATCCCACTGCCGACATGGTTGACGCGGCTAGAAATACGGCATGGGACTTGGGTAAACAACCGAATAATTATCGAAGTAATTATCCGACCCAAGAATGGGCCAGAAGGTTCGTTCCTATAGCCTCATTCTATTCTATTCTATTCTATACGTTTGTCACAGCCAAATTTTCAGATTTAACATTCTAAATCACTCCTGCATCTTCTTAATGTTAAATATCGGTTTATTTGAACAATATAATAAAAACTTATGTTCTGACTTATTACGTAAAACTCTAAAATCAGATGAAGAAATTTCGAAAACTAAAATTCATAGTAGATTTAGTTCGTATGTACCCCATTTTGTGGAAAGTACCTGCTACACCAAATAATGGTTACTAGCAAAACATTCGCAAGCTTTCAAGATTTCCTTGATAATCAAATCGCAAGCTGAATTTTAAACAAGAGTTAGATACTAAACTTAAAAAGTACTCACTTTGGTTCACAGTGCGCAATCCTGAAGTCGAAGTTGAGTCTTGTTACAAACATGTCGGACTCAAGTCTGAGTTCATGAACAGAGGGAGGTGGCATGGCAATGGCTAGGCCTACCATGCCTAGTAGAGTAGGGGGTGACTTGCGTGGGGTGTGGGAGAAGATATATTGTGGCCTTAAATGACCCATGATTAACACCACCTGTGAGGAAGTAGGAAAATATGTATGGTTTAGAAACTGTGATTCTCCACCACCACACTTGCTGGTAAAAAGTAACATTACTAAGATATCCTCTGAGTATTAAATTAACGAGGGGAAATTAGAGCATTATGGGCATTATCGGCTCAAAAATTCGAAGAGAACTAACTTCTCAATCATGGCTTTGAAGTAGACGGTCACTCAATTGAACTGTACTTCAATCACAGTACTTGTCCGTAGAATAAATTTTAATTGATTTATTTCGATTATTTTGATTTGGGTGAAAATTTTGTAGTTAAAATTAACTTACCCTATAGCCTGATGACTTGAAGTGACACCCTCTTTTCGTGAGGGTTGATTTCATGCGGATGCAGAATGCCCTGTCATAGCCGGTATAATTGGAGTTGCTGTCAACAGTCATCGATGTTGCAACTACGAGGAAAGTAAAATAGACGAGTTGACATTGACATTTTGGGGACGTTGATACGATTTGATAATATTAATATCCTCAAAAATTAGGAATGAACCCATTGATCTTGCAATATATTTTTACTAATAAAAAGTATAAAGTCTCAAGTAATGAAAAAGTCTCGAGTAACAGTGGATCGTAGCCTCGGACGTCAACTGGATATTACCATCAGAGCAGTAACGAAAAAACACAATGACGCCATTATATTTCATTTACTAATGTCATGATTCAGGTGCCTCAATGATTACCATCAGGGTTCATGGTTCCCTGGTCAGAGGGATTGGCTTCATCAGAGCCGAGACTGGAGGGCGAGGGTGCAGGTTGCCCGGTGGCCAGAGTCAGTTCCAGCTGGTCAGCCAGCTCCTGATGGTCATCTACGTGCACGTACTCGAACACAGACGACCCTGCCATCTCAACCTAGGCGTCACGGAGAGCACAGACCCGTTACTTTGACACGGGGATCAGAGTCTTGTAGGTTTCTACGTATTTACCGCCACCAAAAATGGTGCTGGCTTATTTGAGTTAAACGGGATAGTAAAAATCGATTTATTTTGACGATTATAATTTGGAAAAAGCCTTGGAGATTTCCCTCTTCGAATTAGATAGAGAAATTATTCAACATGAAGTTTTTAAATGTATATACATATGCATTCAATTTTTCGTTTTTATAGCCCTGTAAAATGCCCACGTAAATCATTAATCTGCTCGGCAATACTGAATTATGCTCTTTTAATTTGATGAAATAACTAAAACAGATGTTTGCTGATCGAGGCCAAAGCACATGCGAAAAAGAATTTATAATCTTTGCCACTTAGTCCAGTATAGTTAAATCCTCAAGTTAAGCAAAAATTACACCAATAATTCGAGTAAACAAAATGTGCTTTTCCCATTTCTAATGCAATTCACGTCATAACCATGTTCATTTAATGGAAGCCGATGAGAAATGCATTTAAAAACGATTAAATCAAAGCGATCAAATTACTCACTTGGGATAGTCCCAGGTAAATGGACACGGTTTCCGATATGTACAAAAATCGTCCGTCGGCAGCAAGTGTGAAGGCGAATCCGTCGAGGGACTGAAGGATGTGTGTGCCCTGATGCACATCAAACAACTCCATGTGAATGGGAGGGCAGGTGGGAGACCGACCCCTCATATCTGAGCAATGCAAAAGTTTACGATGAAATCGTCTCATCTCAATGAAGTTTGCACACAATAAGTGTGTAAATTTTAGATAGGAAGGTGTAATGTGTGTACATGCTATGGGGTCTCAACTCGCTAAGGCACGTTGTGTATGAGCACTTGCACGTTTGATATGGGTTTTGATGACAGCTTAGGTGCGTCTGTCAAAGCTATCTGCAAATTTGTTAAACTCTTGGACTTTCACGGAGCACTTAGTCAAAATATTTCTTCATTGTTCAAATTAATGATGGAGATACGATCCGAGTACAACAATATGAAGAAAAGAAAGTAATTTGAGCGCAGGTTTTTCAGTTGAGGCGGGAAAAATAGTGTTATTTTCAAAGTATCATATGGAAGTGTTTTCCATGAAATATACAAGTGCATGGGCTTCATCAAGGTAATCCATAACGCCAAGTTGTACTAGATTAAATCCTCTATGCTAAAAATGAGAACAATTTTCTAGTGGGTATAATCTTGCATGAATTCAAATGTAGAGTTAGAAGATTCTCGATGAAAAAATATTCATAACTTACATTTTTTATGAGAATTTATCTTAATCGCGTAGAACAACTTTGTGAACGATATTTTAGGATTTTTGTTTTGATTTTTGATGCTGCTTAAAACAATGAAAGGAAAATTGAAAACAGTTTGCATCAAATTTTTTATTCTATTTAGAATAGATATCTTTACAATTTCTTGAAAATACTCGTTGCAATTTAACTGGTGCCTCACATTTTTTTCTTATGAACGTTTCCGTAAGCAACTGCTTTGCGTTGCAAATTTTTTAATCCAGGTCTGGACCAGACTAACATGTGAAATATTTTCTAAAAGTGCTTATTGGAAAAAGTGTGATTAACATTTTCAACGACATTTATTTAGAGTTATTCGAGTGTAAACAAGTCAATTAGAGCAAAACACAAGTTCTACAAGTTATGTAGAGCGCAAACTTACTTCGTAACTTCAAACTAGTAATAATAAACTTAAAAATAAAATCACAACACCACAAGCCCAGCAAATTTGTAAATAAACTTGGATTTTAAACTTGAAACTGTTATCTAGATAAAAAATGTACTCACTTTTGAAGTTCTTGTTAGCGGTGCTCATTCTGCTCCAGGGAGGGTCTCCATGCAAGGTAAAATCCCTTAACTTTAGGTACGACAAAGTCAGTCTGATCACAGACGCCTTGTCCAGCTGCGTAGTGATGGCGTGTGGGAGCGGCAGCATCTGCATTCAATTTCCCAGCATAGATGTTAGAAATACACTTGACCTGCAGCCAGTTTGGCTTCACGGTATAAATTTGACACTCTAACAGCATGAGTGTTAGAAATAAAGTTTATCTGAGACCACACTAATTTAACACTATGGATTTGACACTCCAACAGTATAAGAAGTGTTAGAAAAAAGTTCATCTGAGACCACACTAATTTAACAGTATAAATTAAACAATTTGAGAGTACAAGTGTTAGAAATAAAGTTCATCCACAGTCATATTGATTTGACTGTATAAATTTGACCCTTCAACATTATGAATGTTAGAGATAAAGTTCACATAAAGTTTTAGAACTTCTGAAAACGTAAAAAATTCTTTTTATCGCAAACAAGTTGATAAGTGTTGACATAATTTCGATCAAGACTAAAGTATGAAAATTACTCACAGTTCAGAAGGTTTGTATATAAAAAAAAGTAAGTACACACATAGTAACATATGCTGAAGAGAATACGACAGGCTAATTCATGAGAGATTTTAACAAAGCTCCAGAAACCAATTGAAAGTTTCGAGCGTACAAGCTACCTGGCATGCAACACACGTGACGAAAGATCGAACAAATGAAGTTACCTTTGCTAGTTCATAAAATTCAAAATTCTCCTTCCCTCTCCTGCTTCTGGCCGCATCTCTGCTCTTCTCCTTGCGTAGCTCCATGATGCTGTAGGGAAAAATATTTTCATCGTTCATTGTTGATCTTTAAATAAGAAATAAGATGAGGTCGAATGGGATGAGATGACGTACAGTAAGAAACGTACAGTAAGAAACGTACAGTAAGAAACGTACAGTAAGAGACGTACAGTAAGAGACGTACAGTAAGAGACGTACAGTAAGAGACGTACAGTAAGAGACGTACAGTAAGAGACGTACAGTAAGAGACGTACAGTAAGAGACGTACAGTAAGAGACGTACAGTAAGAGACGTACAGTAAGAGACGTACAGTAAGAGACGCACAGTACGAGACGAGACATACGTTGAAAGAAAATACGTCAAAAGTACAACATACTAATTTTAAAGTTTGTGGGAAGTTCTTGCAA
Organism: Trinorchestia longiramus; assembly: GCA_006783055.1. NCBI lineage: Eukaryota > Metazoa > Arthropoda > Malacostraca > Amphipoda > Talitridae > Trinorchestia > Trinorchestia longiramus. The sequence continues at coordinate 44,161 of VCRD01000448.1, forward strand.
AAAAAATTCCTAATGAAACGTACTTTGGAGATTGTCTACCCTGAAGCATGACAAACAGCCAGAGTTTTTAGTTCTCTGAGTTGAGGTCACCGTGTTAACAGGCTGTGACTTTTATGGACGTCGCAGCGACGGAGATCGTTTTATGGCCTCAAAGTTCCCTTTTTCTTCCTTAAAACGACCGTTTTAGCAGTGCAACGGAGACCCACTCGACTGCCGGACAGTAATTTAAGAGAATGTCCACTTGCCCTTTTAGTAGTCCATTTAATCTAGTATTATAGTTATTTTATACATGGCCTGAGAGCCCTGGGCCGAGTTCGCTTTATAGGCGAATATAGGACAACATCGTCGCATTATCGGCAAACGGCGGCCGCGTGTAGCCCCTCTGTTGCCGATCATATCAAAAATCGATCAGAAGATTAGAAATTAAGGGCCATAATAGGGGACACTAAAATGAACAATTCTAAGCGAATCGTACAGTAAAAGATACGCGTGTCTCGCTGTAATTGACGGCACAAAAACTTGTCAAGTTTCTGCAGGTCATCAGCATCTGACTTCGTTTAGAAGAAAAGATAGAGCCATTATGTATATAAAATCCTGATTAAAAGTTTACTAGGAAACTCTCTTCATTTGTTATTTGTAATGCATCAATTTTGCTTGAAGTTTGTCACTCATATGAAGGAGTTCTGTGTAGCTTTTTGTGACTTATGAAAGTTGGTGGGTTGAAAATATTTTCCAAACTATTACAAAAGAATGTGTTCCATGGTTATGTTACCCCAGAAAGGGAGTTTAAAGTTCTTATTTCCCGCCCATTAATAGAGATGATAAAGTCCATACACTTGAATCTGTCACTTGTCCAAAAATGTCCCAAATCGAATTTTTGGACCTAGGGCTGCTTGTTCCTACAAGTCGTATGACGAAAAGAGAATGGACTTGCATTAGTGGATGAGTTTACGTTATTGCAGTGGGAAAAGCGTTGATAATTATCATCCAGTTATCTCTTTCTGAATCAGGTTTCTCTTCTCTAGTTCTCAAACAGTACATATGATATTTTGCATAGGCTATTCATCACATTGACAAGTATATATCACTACTGTTTATGCAATTGTCAGTATAATTTTCTGTACGTTCAATAATGAAGCCCCTTGAAATTGACGTAGGCAGATAATCTGATATATCAAGATAATCTGATATATCAATATTTACGTTAATTGTTTGTTGATCATTTTTTTATCTAGGGAAGTATTTGTCCATATCAGCGAGAGTACGTCTTTTATTTTAATTTTAAACTTCTTACTCGGAACATGGAACGGTATGCATCTCAGTACTCATGGTCAGCGGTGTGCCTATGCAAATTCTTTTATTTAATTCTTTTAATTTTGTATTTTATTTTTTATTCTTTTATTTATTTATTGCATAGAAATAAGATTTTCTATGCAAGGAACCATACTGCAAAATTGTATCTGCATTCAAATAAGGCTAGAGGGCTCTTTGTTGAGGAAAAAATCTAAGACAATTCCTATGATTCTTCGACAATAAGTTATCACGAGGAAGATATCATTGATATCAAGAATACTCTCTTATTACTCTTTCTTATAACTGTTAAAGCGTGTTTCAAAATAAAGAAAATTAATTCTTTTCTGACCAAGCAAGTACAGTACTATCCAGTCTTACTGCATTCACAGGGTAAATTTTGTTTATAAAATACAGCTGCAAGTAATTTAGCAATAAAGGCTTTCAACGCACACTTTCTCCTAATCCGACAGACATGGTCGTTTCAGAATCATCAATTTTACTGAGCTAGACGCCAGACTCACGCAATGTGCGTTAAATCAGCGGCACCACTGCTCGCCAGTCAACTTTTTGAAACCATGTATCGTTGATAGTCATATTTTCAACAGAGTTTATAAAAATATTCCAACCTAACCGTAATTTTTGTTTGTTCAGGTGCATTTTTTCATCAGTTGACATTCTTCCTTACATCAAACGGTGCACATCACATGCTACAACTAAAATAAATGTTCAGTACCATTTTTTGTAGAGCACAAGTTTGTTAAAGCTTTCAAGCTCATGTGATTCCTTCCTCGTTTCCTATTCAAGCCATTCCTAGGAAAATTAGTTCGTAGATCCGTGAACTCGCATGAAAAAAGTGTAACGAATCATACATTGATTTTTCTTCAAGTGTCATTGACAAAAATAAAAGATGTTTGGTCTGCGTGAGCTGACAGAACGCGAGACAATTTACTGTGGTGAGATATCCTTGCATCATTGTAGAAAAACTTTAATTACTCAGTGGGAAGTTAGGTGGACTGTACACGTACTTGTGTTAAGTACAGCTAGCATTTGTCAGTTGCCAAAGTCACCTGGGCCGTATTTTTCCTCACGATGAAGCGCATCCTCACACGTCACAAGCTGCGCTTCTGAAGTTAGGTGGGTTAGGAATCAAAGCTTCGTCTCACTCGTCTCACGTATTATTCTGATCAGTTTTCTTTAAGCTTTTGTGTTTTCAGATTCCCCGTTAACTTCAGAGTAAAATTATGATTCGTACATACAATCTGACTCAAACGAAGGTTTTTTGAAATTTACTAGTCAGAAAGACACAGCTTTTTTTTCCATGAGGCTTTAAATTTCTTTGTTGAACGGCAGCACATATGAATTGAATTATTTGGAAATGACTTTCATTGAATTTACTTTGCAGTGCCTGTTCCGTCTTGAAATATGTAACATATTTCAAGTTAATATTTTCTGCTTTAAACAGCCAACGAGGGGTTAGTAATAGAAGTTCATAGTCTATATGGAGATGGAATTATACAGGTGTTTGCTAGAATGATATAAATTTATCGCAAAACAAGTTTGCGATTTCAATACAACACTAATTTCATTTGAACGGAAATGTTTCGTAAATTTTCACCTGTGGGACACGTGACTAACGCTAATATTTAGATTAGATGCAACAGCCACAGGTATTAACGGACCACCAGTGGAGTGAATAATTAATCACAACATGAAAAATAGTGGAATATGATCTAACGCTTAGAAATTATCACTATTCTGCATCAGACATGAGAGTTCAAGCATAACCTCTGCATTTTGGTGCATGCAAGTACTTCAGGCAAACAATTTTATCAGAGATGATCACTTCCTTGAAGAAAAAAATCGTAAATCTATAAAGTTCGAGTCTGAATAGGGTGGCCGTTTGGGCCAAGCTCGAGTTGAAAGAAGAACATTGAGGCATTGGCGTGCGCAAATAAGCGAAGAATGGAGCAGCATTGCGGGTGTCCTTCCATTGATTGCGTGGGCGTCCCCTCGAGGGCCATCCTCAATTATGGACTCAGAGCGCAGGCCTCACTTGGGCCTCGTAAAAGAGACACTCTATGCACTCAACGCCTCACCTCCTCGACACCGCATCTGTCACTCCGCTTGTTAGGACCACGCACTTGCTCAAAATTATTCCCGATTTGTTCCAAGTTTTCCAGGGGGGAAAGTTTCGACCTCAGAAGTTACGCCATTTGAGGCTCTTAGATTTTATTTGCGATTTGCTGGAGATGCATTAATAAAGTTGACTTCTAAGCAAGTGACACCAATTTTGAAGTACATGATTAATGACCAGGCAGTGATTTTAGTGATTCATGCCTCTTGAAGTGGACATTCTGGTTGGAAACAGTCACCTAACTACGTCATTTTCGGATTCAATTTTTTTCAGGATATAGACCAAGTCTCCTACGGGGTATCATGTAAAATACTGTGGTTAATCATTCCTAGAAACAATTGTAAATCGAATAGTACTTCACGATTGAAGAATAAAAGAAATAGAGATCAAGGCTGAAAGCCATAATTAATTCGCTTGAAGCTAAAATCTACCGGAAGCGAAGAAAAAGTTTTACCTAGAGAACATTCGTATTTCTAAGTCGTACTAAATAACGTACCATCGAAATTGTGCACAGAATTCTTTCTGAAACAATTGTCTCGAAATTACATTTTTCATGAAACATCTAGGATACTGGTTTGAGATAACGCTGACATAACTCGATTTTTTGTGAAATTTCAAGGAACATTTTCCTGGCTAAAAATAGTATACCTACAAGTTCTAAAACCTGATGAGAGAGTTTGGAATTATTATAGTTCTAAGTTTCACGATTACTATTAATCGGAGCTCAGCTTGAGTACGTTTAGTTTAACACGTTTGTTGCGATTGCCTGATTGGTGTAAAACTTCACTTTGTACGCATAGTCACTAGAAGGATCTGAAAAAATTACAGAACCTAACCTAAGTGACCCACCGGTGGATCGCATCGCAACAAACGTGTTAATATGCGTTCATTTATAACACACGTGTGGGATATGAATACTCAATTAATGTGGTAAACACCTAATAAACCACACGGAGCTCCAGTACACATTGTTATACGTCTGTGATATAAGCACATTGAGAACTTTTCACTCACGAAGTATAAATTTCAAATTTATACCTTAACCAAAAAGATTACTAATTTTAAGCGTACAAAATTCGTATCTTATAGGCTACCCTTAATTATGATTGTAAAATTAATAGGTCATAAAATGTTATGAGTTTTTTGGTATAATGTAGATAGACTAACCTGCCATCTGGGTGCCTCCATTGTTGGTCACTGAAACTGCAAGCAGAAAGTAAGTTAATTAATAAGAAATAGATTGTGATAAATGGATACTAAACAGAGAGAAAATAGAATAAATGTTACAACAATGTGGGTATTAATTCCCAAAAATACCGGATATACGGCTATTCATATACCAGGTTGACAAGGTTAACAACACATGTGAATATCAATGTTTAAAATACGTGTTGAAGCTAAGTTTAATTAATACACATTGATTATGATATGAAAGGACGGTGGCAAACCCAGTGCAAAAGCAATGCTTTGACCAGTAGAAATGACCCTTCAGGAAAAGGAAAAGAAAAGCAGGGAAGTGACGCCTGTGCTTCAGCATGACCTCAGCACAATGATGCACCGCCCATCCCCAGAAAAGAGAAAATGAAAATGAAAAATGCGGCTTATCTGGCTCCAAATCTAAGACAAACAACAGATTGTCACACCTAGTGCAGCTAAATCTGCTGCCGATATCTAAGGGTATCTCGTTGGAATGCTAAATCATCTAGGAACGCTTACTAGGACACAAGCCACTAGTATCCATCTAGACAAAAACTCGGTAATCCTAACTACCTATATTCCTCAGCAACCACCCTGTCCCCATAATGTGCTAACAAATAATCCCCTTCAGCCCATCAATCTCAGTGGAAAGGTTGGAACACTGGTAAGAAAAAATAGTTTAGGAACTTAAATATTACAGAATATGTTTTCACTGAGGTATTTTATGTAGAGCATTTGAGTTGTGGTACCATTTAGACAGAGACCTCATAATCGTAATAAGAGTTAAAGCCCTGAAGTTGTATTTCATCCGTTCAAGAGACAGTCCCTATTTTATTTTCGTCAATTCTCTCACCTCTGCTGGCGTCCCTACGAATAAGGTTCATTGTTTTAAAGGTTTGATTATAAATTTTAAATCAATGCCGCTAATTAGTGGGAAATGAACCCAGGCTCCTTACGCAAATAACATTCAGTACTTGCATAGATTCTTTGAATTTTAAGCAAGTTAGTTCGCTGGTCTGAAACTTGTGCAACTAAGTCGAGGAGCCACGGTGCTTCCATCCAAAAGCAATTAGTTAGCGGGCAAGTCCAGAGTCGTTGAAGCACTCCCAGCTCTGCTATAAAAGTGTCCATGTCGGGAGTAATTGCTAAGAGCTGCTCTATTATGCACTAACGGCGTCTCCAATATTGTACACCTTCCTTAATAAGAAATGAGGCTTCTTCTAAAAGTGGTTCTGTCGATTTTAGACTCGTGGGTCGTAGGTACATTGAGGTCACCAGCATGCGGTCAATGTGTGAGACTAAAAATGCTAGTTCAACACAATTTTTCAATGTATGATGCCCGATTGAAACCAGATTTCAAAACCAGTTGTTCATCTAGATTCTTGAAATCTGGCTTCTAGATTCTAGAACTAAAAGCGTTAGTTCTTTAGCTAATATTCCTGTCCGCAAAGCTAACACGAAATTTGTTTGAATCTTCGGTTAGAAAACTATTAATAGATTTTTTAAATCTCTTCAACTTTTGAAGACACACAGTTGACAATAAAAAAAAGTTAGAGGTTTAAGTCTGAATGTATGGATATTGTCTGTATAATGCATCTCTTAACATTAGGCCTAAAATTGCTCCGTATGTTATCTAATAAATACCGGTATAAGTCAAGTTTTACATACTATTAAACCTGGAAAATGTATTCACCACCAAAAGAACATGGAGAAAATGCCTGTTTCTTATGTTTTCATTATATGCAAACAGTAGAAATTATTTATTTGAACCAAGTTAATTGCAAAGATGCAGGGAAGAGTACCACATTTTTAAACTTTTATAATTTGCACAAATTAAAATATACAAAAGTACATTTCACATTCGAAGTACACAACTGCAATTTGAATTTAGCTCCACTCCAACCCATGAATATAAAAGTATTTTTCTTTAGCTGACAAATAAATTGTTGTGCTCCTCATATAATTTCATTTATACGCCCACTGGGGCACATACTAGTGATCTGAAATGTCAAAATAAGAAGCAATCATGAATTTCATGAGCCATATTTGAATAATCAAATGTAATGTTTATGCTTTCAGGTCTTCTCAGTTCATAGTTTTTGAGCTGAGATTCCATCCTCGATGGTCACTGTATATTTAATAAGAAATTACGTGCAGGTTGCGTGACGTTACTCTAATTATTACGACAATATCATTTTCATTGTGACCAGCAGGAAATGAGTTTCGACTGATAAAATATTCATGGATGTATAAAATTTCACATTCGTCTACACAAATAACTCCACAGATGCACTCCATATTTAGGAAAACTTTAGTGTTTGCTTACCAAAAATTAGGCTGTTGCTGTCTTTGCAGTGAGTAGGCAGCGGCGGCGGCGTGCTGCGCTGCTTGTACGTGACTATGGGCGTGTGGATGAGGGTGCGGATGCGGATAAGCCTCGTGCGGCTGCAACCCAGCAAACGGAGCCGGACTGTATCCTAGCATGGCTGCTGAGTCAAAGCCATGTAGAGACATAAGCTGATCTCTTGGTCCAGCCGCTGCTGCAGCGTACCAGTCCGCCATGACCAAGTGTAGGCCTCAACTTTGCTGAATCCTCGTTTTGCAGTCGTCGCAGGACTTAGTAACTTCTGGTGGACTCGCGAGTTTGAGTTATGGAAATGGTAGCCCACCACTGACCTATACCGGATTACGAAATTACATAAATTCAGTCCCTTCTGAATAAATAGCGGATTGAAGCACTTCAGTGATTGTTTTAAAAACAAAAACGTTGCTGCAACTCTGGTTTAGCGTTCAATTGTTTCTGATTTGCTGTAATAGATTCAACCAAGCAGCAGAAATGAACAAGGATGAATTCATCGTTATGTACAGTTGGACCATCTCTGATTTTGAAAGCTCTCGTGATTGTGAAGACCTCCGGCGATTCTACAGCAAGTGAGAGGCTTCGGATGGTAGACTGAGGTCTTACTGACGTGGAGCCGTCCATGTTTGCTGGACGCTCACATAACAAGTGCATGTGGTCTTGATTTCCATCTCTAGCTCACAAATTGAGTTCTTCGTTGTCTTTTAAAGAGTGAGAAGTCTACACAGTAAGTGGAGCATGAAACCACAAAACGAGTTCATTGTTGGTAGTCATTTCTCTAAAGTTTTTTTTGCGAATTACGTGCATTCACCGTTTAGTATTCAGATTGTTCCTTAAAATTTATAGTACCATAGTATTGGACATCTACGACGTTAATGACCAAAAGTCTATTGGTACTAATATAGTCCTTATCTTTTTTAATTGAATCTGAAAAGTTTCCAAGCTAGTTTAATTTACCTTTTTTTGTTTCGATTCTTTGTTTCACCAATTTTGAGTTAAAATAATCAAATAAATAGATTAGGTCAAATAAACAATTGAAACAAAGTTCCAGTCAACCATAGTTTCTAAACTAAATTTCGTATTGACTGAAATAAAAAATAAATCAGTTAACATAACGTTTAAACCAGTATAATTTTTTTCATAGGGAGGGGATTTGTTTCTCAGATAGTACTCCAAAATTAAACTTTTATCACTCCACTGATTTACATCGAATGTAAAAATGAAACAAAAGTAGACCTTCAACATAAAAGGACTAGATTATAAGTCATGGCTTGTTTTATGTTTTAGGTTCAGTCTCGAAAACGAACAGCACTCACTTAGACTTTGCATAATTTTCAGGTATAATCGCTCACCATTAAACGTACATTGGCCTAGCTGGCTGTCACGTTTTGGATGTCATGAGAATTCCGTTTGATATCACCAACAAATTCCTGGTACACAAATTCCTGTGGTATCACATGACCGCCCTCGCAGATTCTGGATAAATCATATTCTATATAGTTGCTCAGATGAACATTTTCCTGGTGATTGGTTACAAAAAGAAAAATAACGATTAGACTACTGTCAAAGACAAGGAGCATTTTGAATATGCTACAGTGAGCAACACGTACAAGAGAATTATGGAATAGAGCACTAAATTTTCCTTATTTTTTAGAGTAAGACCTAAATATTGATTTCTTTGCCTTAAAGTAATATTTTCAGTAACTACATACTAAAGTAACACGAAATATTTTACAATATGATTTATTTACTGCCAATTAATAATGTTGTTGCGCAATGGAAAATCAACAGCATGTCAGTTTTCGCTTTCTTTATGAATTTTCACAGTAATCATTATACACATACGGTGGCGGATGAATAATTTACAATGATGCACACGTTGTCAGTAAAAATATGTGTAATAATGCGTCCGAATGAGTATCATAAATTTCGTGTTCAGGACCGAACATTGCATAGCAAAAAACAGGCACTCGTGTAAATGCAAGATACACATACATATTTATTGTAACAATTAACTCATAGAAAGTTGAATATTAGAATGTATTCGTGAAAACGTGGAGACAGTTTTGACAATCGCAGTTACTTGGTGCCGAATATTTGAAATGAATACAAATCACGGTAACATTATTTGAACTCGACCATGATTACTCAAAGAAATCGAACAAAATTGCGTTTTGTGTTTAAAAATTAATTTCCATAAGAAAAAGTTCACCATTTCTTCGTACGCATGAATTTAAGTAAGCTTAATTTTATTTTCATTTTCTTTACAATATTGCACACCGTTTCAAAGCGAGGTTTGACTATGAGTTTCGTCCAAATTTTAGTTATATCAAAGTTGGTTCACATGTTTGTTATTACTTGTTTTCACCTCAGTCGCATTTTAAAATTCAATTCGGTTTTATACTCGCGCTATTTTTCAATGAAACAATATCTTCTCAGTTGTGAGTGCACAACTAGCAGACCGAAATATTGGTGTAATTTCAAATATAAAACAGTAATTCCTGCATGTGCACACTGATGACGTAGAATGTGCATCATTAGAGATAAATTTAGAAGAGAAGAGCAGAAAAATGAAATCTAGGCAAGCCAAGAGAGATAATAATTCTCTTCAGCTCGGTGTGGTTGAGTGGCACATTTAACAGCGAAGTGTGCGGATAATCTAAGCCTGGTCTATAGAATCACAGTCGCTTTTAAAGTTAAAAATACGGTTGAGATTTGAAGTTCCTCCTCATTCACTCACGACACTTGCGTTCAACGAAAGATAATCAGATTTACGACCTTTTGGTGATGGGCTATGAGCGAGACGACACTGATAAATGTTGGTGCCAGTAATGGTTTCGAATTACGACTTGATAAAAATGTAAAATGGAAAAAGTGCAAGCAAGTTACTTCTTTCAAATACTATTCCACGACTGACAAATGAGTATTGGTAACCCATTGATAAATGTGAAATGAAAGATTTCTCAACATGAGCAGTTGTTACATATTTGTTTGTTAACTTGCAAGAAATTCAGTAATTATTTTAATGATTTCATAATGCAAAAATACGGAAAACAAAGGCCACTTTTGAAAAATATTTTCATTTCACTGAACGTTTCCAACATTTGTTTTTAATCAATGCAAAACAGAAAACGAACTTCGAACCGGATGAGGAGAAAAAACATGAACAATGTGAAGAGATGTACGAAACGCGAAACAAAGCTATTAAATTAATCAATCATCGCAATCTCGCATGCGTTTTGAAAATGTTTAAAGAGTTAAGACTTAGTAATTGAAAATTAATTCGATAATCACATTCTAATTTTGAAAAATGAAGGGCACAATGAACGTACTTGATTTCATAGCGCATAAAGTTATGAACTCTAAAGTATGAGATTGTATGTGTTAGCAATAGAGTAAATTAATTAGAAGCTGTAACAGGCTTTATGACAAGCCTGATCTGTAACTTTTATGGAGAAACGTACGTCTAATACTACTATTAAGTAAGCTCAACCTAACCTAGGCTGCGCATACACACTGTTTATTAACCAAAGACACACGCCAGCAAAAAAGAACATACTGTAATTGGTACCCTTGAACAGGTATCAGTTGAATTAATTTTAGAGGAAATAGCACATGAAATACTGATTCAAATGCTTCTTACGACTTGATACTGAATTTTACGAAAAATTTACAGTTTCACTTCAAAGGGAATTAGTTGCAATACTTTCCCTTCAGAATCAAATTTTGCACAAATTGAATGATCATTAGAACGTAATCTATGAACCCGACTAAAGGAACATATATGTAAATAATGCTTTGCTCCAATGGAAAGGCACAAAAACACATTGAAAATAAGTTTTACTAAACAGCGACAACTTTCCTTGCTTGTAAGCACAATTTTGTTAGTTTTTAGAGGGTGAGATTTTGCGTCACAAACGGTACTATGTGAGACCACAAATTTTATTTGGAAATTTAAACTTAAACATTCGACAAAAACTTAGGAACGATTTGCATCTGTGAACATGAAGGAGATACAATGCGCATTCAAGCTATAACACCTTCGATGTTTTTCCTCATAACGGCGAACAGAAAGAAACACGCAATTTGTTCTAAAATACGTATGCAGTCGTTGTGAATGCGTGACAAAGAGGGCAGAGGGCAGCCCTGTGCGGCATGTATTTTACCATGAACTCTAGCAGCGAGAGTGAGGACTGTTTTTAATACTTAAAATGACTTTGGCGTCTGTGTCTGTGCTTCCATAGAGCTGAATGTTGCTTGAAAAATGGCATTCATTTTTTATCCATTGTCACAATCGATGAAAATAAAGTCCCATTCATGCTGTCATTACGCGTTTACTTCTGTAGCCTACTGTGAGTGTTGCAACATGGGCAAGTAATTATGTTCACACAAATATTGCCACAAGGGAACTCGCAGTAATTCTAAAAATGAGATACTGTCTCTGCCGAAAATTTTGTCTGTATTATCTTATTTTCTGCAATTGCATTCATGTGCTTTCACAAATTTTGTGACATATGCTCACGTTTTCAAGAGTTGATTCTCAAAACACGAAAAAATAGAACCGGACATTGGCTCTACATTTATTTTGTCACATACTTTCCTCAAAAGAATTTGGTTACCCATTTGAAAGGAGTAGCAGGTCAGTTCATTTTAACTCCAAATACACCATAAAGTTGAATGACATACACAGTTTTCACAAATTGTTATCCATGTTTCTTAGATAAAGCTCTACACTTTTCCACCCGCGAGTATGTCACTCTACAGTTGCGAATCGTCAACCATCCATCCGGACGTTTCCTCATTTGCCCACCTTCAACATTTAATGCAAGCTCACTTCATATCCAAGCTTCACCGGCGCACCAAAGAAGCACTCGAGGAGAAGCTCTCCCGCAACTTGACTCGACGCTATCTCAAGCCACACTATCTATCATCTTAACACTGAACACGAATTAGTGCCTGCCATTAAATCTGCAAAGCCTTGGTGAGAGCATTGTGTCGAGAGAAGAGGTAGGTACTTCTCATACCGGTCTGGTCTTCAGCTTGTGAAGGCCCGAAAAATGTGAGCTATACCAACGATGCAGCTTCTCTTTTGCACGGTAGCAGGCACACGACGGACTTTAAGCTTATCTGAGTTGGCGGTGGAAATTACGATGTACAGGTGCAAATCAACCTATACAAGGTTGATAGGAAGCCACTGACTGAGCTTATCTATATTGTCGGTGGATATAACAGAGTACAAGTAAGTAGAAGGCTTTGTATGGTGGTTATATGGGACGGTGAACTTAACAGTCCGTGTTTTCTTGGGGATAGGTTTTTGAGTTTGTGAATACAACACAAGATCTGAGATACTCAGAAACTTAAAATACAGTGAACTCTTTATCTAACAAATATGTAGATGAAACAACGACACATATGGCGGCTGAACAGCTTTGAAAACCGAAAACATTTTAATATCTATGAAATATGATTATAATTGGAAATATTTCACAGAAAAAACTTGCAACAGGAAGGGATAGGTGTAGTTTTTTAGCTTCACTAACGCAAGTGCAGCGTCTGTGACTACTATGTCTTATTATTTGTTTATTATTTTCATTATTTATTATTCTGACCGCGAGTAATTAGTGGCCGAATGCAGATCGCAGGATTCGAAGCATGGCAAATGGCGTTCCGATGGCTGACATGCTGGTAAAAAATTAGGGAGATTAATATAAACGAGTTTATATATTGATCAATACCAAACCTGTCTGTGCGAGAAAATATTAATCTCGTTAACCATGGAAGGTAACCTGAAATTTTTTAATGGCTGAGATAGATGAATTGTATGCAGTTGCAAAAAAAAGTTTTGCTCGAGCTGAGGAAATTTAAACCATTAGTCCATGGCGCTAGAAATTGAAGAGAATATCATTAATACGAACTACACTAGAATGTTGATTATGTGGAGTTTTATCAGCGCCTAAAATATGTGCAATGCATCAATGGACTTAATGCAATGTGTTACTAACTTAAGTTGTTCTGAAGGTGAGAAAGATCCATATTTCCTTTACAATTTCATTAAGGAAGGAATATCAAAGTGTAATAACGACATTGTTATGCATGAATAATTGTTTTCTAAAATTTATTAAAAGCCAAGGATTGGTGTAGATGGCTACAAGGCATAAGTGTAGATGAACGTGTAGGTATAATAGGTGTAGATGAATATCAGAGCATAGCCTGATTACTCATTCCTATTATTCATTCATGGTCAAATGTTGTCCACCAAAAATCTATAAAATTATGATCCATGCATTCTTTTCTTCATGTGATATGCTTTGAGTATTAGATAGAGGAAAATCAATGGTGAATTATAATGAGGCTGCTTTGCAGATGCCAATGTATTCAAATTGATTTTGCTGCAGCTTCATTTCAAAGCTCTCGCTTTAGTTGATTGTTGATACAAAGTCAGATATTTATTTGAAATTCTATGTACATAAAATGCATGACGTCGGCGAGGGAACGAACGAGGCACTATTGGGGGAGATTATTATGAGCGTAATATTGTTAAAGAATTAATACATTTATTCCCACTTTTTTATTATATATATCACAAATATTTTTCAGAATTTTGTCACAATGATTTAACTTTTTGTAACAAAAATAATAATCATATCATAATCATCCTTCATTGTTGCATCACACTTTGAAAATTTATTTTTTATGAAATCAGTAAAGTTGTTATAAGTAGACTCTGGACCTCCATAATTTCTGCGTCAATGTCTAAACAGACAAACATACATGCATACACACACTCACAAACACACGCATACATATGCAAACATATATATCGTATATTTTGTTTTATTGCACCATTTAAAAATGATTATGATTTAAATTATTAGAAAACATCAAAATGAAGAGTAAGGTAAAGGAATGACATGTATGATTATCTCAAACTATTTTGTAAAACTTTTATTCCAAACATTTATTAATTCAAGGTAAGTGTTTAGAAACAAATTAAAGCTTACATTCATCCAATCACACTTGAATAAGAGTAAATATATGAAAAACGAAAAGTTAACTATAATTCTATTTAAATTTAATGTATTGTTAACACAAAAACTTGCATTATAACAGTAAAACGATAACAGTGTATCAGAAATTACGAGTTTCTACCCACTTATTATTCGGGGTTTTATTGGCATTTAAATTTTCGAATTGTTTTGCACTGGCCAAATATGACTTGCATTCTTGGAGATGGTGCTGCGAGCGTTGCTGTGCTGAGTCCTCTATTTGCCACCAGTCCATTTACAGGTAGCAAGTTGAGCTGGTGAAGAGCTAGCACGGCTTGTTAAGACGAGCATCATTAAGATGTGATGTACGAGACAGGCGCCTTTGCTGTACCACCAGATGCCTAGCTTATACCTGCCAGCTTGCTCTACATAATTCGCTCCAGTATGTATGTCTACGGTTCAGTTTTCCTTATCGTACCGGCGAGAGCTCAAATGTGATGGTGATCCATTAAAAGTTCATGTACAAAAGAGATGTTAAGGCGAATGGAAGGGTATAAAAAGTAGGATAAGGTGCGAGTATCTAAAAGTGTTAAATGTATTAGCTTTAGCTAGTGCGTTGTAAGGCTAACAGGTTTCAATAACAATTTCATGCTAAATGTTTATGAAGGCAATTTCGTTCACTCCATAAAAAAATAATAGTCCGAATATGCACCGTTCGTTAGATTATGGCTTTGAATACGTGGAGTGCAAACTTCAGGTAACCTGACGAGAAAATTAAAACAAAAAAGACTCCAACTAAGAGCGAATTATTTTAACTCATTTCCGATATTAATGAATTATACCGTGAACCAATACAGCAAACTAAAGATTTTCTTCTGATAAGAAGATTAAAGTTTAGCTCTTCGTAGAAGATTGGTGATAATATTTCTTTTTTTTAATACGTGGCACGTTCGGGCTGGAACCCAGAACCATGATTTTCGCAGAAATTGCAGTAGTGTTACGGAGACCTGCATCTTCACTCGCCAAATAGGCTTATTCATTTTCCCAAATAATTAATTTTGAAGCACACCTTCATGAAAAACAACCACTTCTGTATTAGTGGACTGAGACATACACTATATTTTATGTCGTCGATTTCTATAATAAAGATAATGAGTAGGTAATTTAATGAATAATTTGCACGATAGACCGCATGTGCTCGGGGAAAGAGTGAAAAACATGACAGACCGTAAGAAGCTAACTTTAGTTTTTGTTCTTTATGAAGTTGTGTTTCATGTTTGATGAAGTTTTGTCTAGCAAAAAACAAACACAAAAAGTGGTAGCACCACAAACATATGGAACAAAAATGCAATCGTCACACCGATGTTGAAGTAAAACAATTACTGCATTCAAATCTCCGCTGTACGATCAAGATGATTTGAAATATTAGGGCTACAAACAAGGGTTCCAGTCGTGACATTCAGGGAATGTAAACAAAATGCTGTACAGTAATGAGGGGGAGGGACAGGTGGGGAGGAGGGGTAGGCAGTATGGGGGAGGGGAGCTTAAACTAAGGAACTCGGCATCCCCACGTGCTTACAACACTGAGGTTTTCGCGGCACTGAGCTATGCTGTCTGCCAGAAGCCCTCAGGGACGCGGGACTCACACGAGAGGGACCGGCAGAGAGGACACAATGATGACATCAGACGTACTTTATCATGAAGTTGAAATTAATGTTTTACGGAAATTGCTATGAAAAAAGTGCAGAAACGACAGGCTACGATATTACATAGCGTCTTAAATGACTAGCAGTGTTGTACATACAAGACACTTGACTAACGTAGTGCTAGAGAGGATTTCATTTATTTATTTTATTGCAGAACTAAGTGACTCACACTGCTTCATGGGTGACGTTATTCTGAACACCAGGCTATCAAAAACTGCATTGTCTCTTTCTTTTATTGAAACTGAGACCTGATGATATTTAATGTTTAATGACATTTGCAACACGATTATTCTTTTATTTAGATGCAGAGATACACATACACTGAATTCACGTTGAGCACCCCAAAAATAGAACTAAAATCGACAGCATGTGTGGGAATCAAAAACAAATTACTAAACACTTCCTATGAGACACGAGAAAAATTTCACAAAACTACGCATAGATAATTAATACCAATGAAGTAAAAACTTATAACATAAAGTATGCCACAAGCAGGTGATTTTCTTATTGTGGAATTCGTGAAAATAGAAAACAGTCACGGCAACTTGAAAAGTTTTTGTTCAAAACGTCTCTTAGAATTCCGTTGTAAATTATTCTTGAATGTACTGAAAGTATTTGTGTTAGAGCTAAAGACCACAAAATGTAAAAACCAGATTGCAATATTCATGTTCATTGTTTCATTTGTGTGACGAGCTGACAAGCGCATGCAATGCTATTAGATATTATTATCAGATAATATTTAATTTGAGATAAACAATTAAAGCAATGTGGGAGCAAATCTAACAAAAATAGACACTGATTTAATCTCTAATATAAGTTTTCAATTTTGTATTATATAGAATTTAACTAGTTATTTTTGTTGGTTGTTATATCCTCTGAAATCTTTAACGTAAATATACGAACATTAACGTCAAACAAACTGTAGGTTTGATCCGTATGCATTCTGAGTATAAATTTGACTGACATATGTTTTACGTTGAAAAGTATAAAAATAAAAGACAAAGTGTTATACAAAAAGGATTGTTTGCGTTGTACTGAAAACAATTAGGTGCAGCTACATTAAGAGGAACAAGAAACACGTAAATGAGACACTTGTTTTAGCAGTGGAATGAAATACATGTACAAATATACATGTCAATAAGTTGACTCACGTCTGAGAGAAAGGAATGAGAAACAAATCATTTACAATAGTAACTGGTATGAGGAACATTACTTCCAACATTAAGAAAACATCCATCTGCAAACATTGACATTTTAAAATTACAAGTTCATGAATGTCCTCTTAAAATTCAGGAAAATTGACTATAAAAATTGGTCATTTCGACCAGTTGGAAGATTCGATGGTGTCATTTTCTGTCAAATCGTGCAACTAAACGGCAGTTCCATAATTATTTCCAATGTGCTTGCATCGGCAATAATTTATCGTTGAGGTCAAATAATTAGTATTTTAGGGAAATAAAATAACTCAAGTTGTACTAAGAGTCTTTAGGACACTGTAGACAATTTCATTCGAACGAGGTTTCAACACGTCGTTTAGATATTTTACATTCCAGATACAACTACTGTACTATGAAATTACTTCATTTTTCAACTCAGTGTCTATTGATGTATGTAAAAGAGGTCACTTGCTGCATGCACGTTTATTCATTTGAGAAATCAGCTCTGCGAATAAACACGCTCCAACAAATAGGGTTTAACTGAAATGAACTATAATTTAAGATTCAACTATACTGCAAGTAGAGGCAAAAAATTTTTGGTTACGGGAGCAAACTTTGTGGAATCCAGAATTCCTTTGAAAAATAAATATCTTTCCTTTTCCATAGACCAGGAAATGTTCGTTACCCATCCAAAACATTATTAATTAAAAACCCGACGCCTGTGTCAATTAACTTGAATAAGGAATCAATTATTATATCAAGCAATTTACAGTTACAGGATATAAAGCAAAACATCAATAAAGCTATTTAACGAATTAACGAATTTTTAACAGAACATGACTTAAATAGAAAGAAATTTTTCTCGCCTGTCTGTAAGCTGAAATTTGCGCTCTTTCATTCTCTCCTTTAGCGTGCAGTGTGAGGATCGCTCAAACTAGTTAGCGTATATAGGAATCAGGGAACTATTTTACATGCATAATTAATGACTCTGGCATATCCAAATCTGAATCATGTAAAAATGTTGACCAGAATGTTCATGGCATTGTAAGCTATCTTTCGTTATAAGTTGTTAACGGGTTTATATGTTATTCCTTTACGGATTATTTATTCCCTAAAACTGCTCAGAAAATACACAGTTTTGCTTCTCTTTAAAATTCATTACATATCCACAAAAAAAATCGCTGGGAGGAGCTCCTTCAGTTTAAAAGGAGGAGCTTTTGCAAGTGAAGGAGGTGCCTTCCATAAACGACTCTCTGATGCGTCTGGTTGAGGCGGAGACTCACTTTTTTATTGAGGTTCACCAGACGAATGAGAGACTGAGTCCTGCGCATGCGCGTCTCAAGTCTACCTAGAATGTTCTATAAAACGTCAGCTTTTGTCGGGACGAGTAATGTTAAAGGAATGAGTGATGGACTTTTGCGATATTGCTTTGGCAATATTCCAAATATCTAAACTGCGTACTGCTTCCAAGTCTGCATGAGCTTAATACTTAGTAGTCGTTGTTTATTTGACTCTTTTTGAGGGTTTTCATGTAATTCAAAATAAATATTTGTAAAATGGATAGCATTGTAATACACTTTTGATTAATAAATGATAGGTCCTCTTCTTACGATTATCGAAAATACGTAATGTTATTTGTTACAAAGGCCAACAACACGGCATCGACATCCAGTCAATAATGATGATATTGTGAGGGTATGCAACGGGGTAGAGTTTTTGTCTAATATTGTTAAACTAATGCTTCAACGGACTAAACAGTAACGTTAGAGTGATTCCCTCCCATTTGAGAATGCTTCTTTTACAATGTTAACAAAATTCGTCTACGCAGAGTCTCTTCATTACAACAAAATTGAGATTTCAAAGGTACGCATTAACGAAAGTAGTATTTAAACTCCGTTGAAGTGAATCAATGAACAACATACTTTTTCATTAGTAGGTTATTAATATTGTCAGTAAGAACCACTATCCCTTAGCCTGTTCTCTTTTTTTTTTATTCAAATTTCAGATATTTTTACTAACATAGTGTCACATTCTCTTACCCTACCTACTTTGAAATTTGTACTGCAGTGGCTGACGGAGTAGCTAGGAAGCTCCAGTTTCCTCTACCTTCCCTTTACGAAGAAAAGTTGGAGACTGGAAGATGTGACGCTATATATTTTGTTAACACGAAAAAATCGTTGAGTATCTTGCAAGTCTCTTGCAATGTATAAAGCCAACAATCGAGTGAAGACTGAGTAATTAGCAAGACTTGGTTCAAGCGAATATTCCACCGGAATTATTTCAAGCTAACCTGAGGAGAATTATTGTCTTGTACCAACGAAACCCTGAAACCAATTTCTATATAAACGGAATAGATAAAATGACTGCTTTCGCTCACTCAGGCTCACCATCTAGTGAACTGCATTTATTTATTCTACGTGAATGACGCCTTAAAGCAGTTCAAGAATAATACTTCACATGCTTTGATCTCAAGGACATTTTAGGAAGTTCAATTTGAGAAGTTCAAATCGATACTACATGTGCAAGCTAAATATGTAGAAAAGTTAGTCCTCTGTATGAAAAACTATAGTAAAATTTCAACAAAGTTTTTAGACATTATTTAAATAAATTCAAAATATTTTTTTTAATAAGCATCAGCGGCTCTTGTTCTAATACTATGTTGTATAGCATTATTAGGTTTATTATATTTCAAATTTTGGTCAAAATAGGCTTGTTACGTTAAATTTATTCCTGCTCGACAATGTGAAAGTTAATTTTATTTAATTTGCGTATTAAGGACGATAAAAAATAAGTTAAATGTGGAGACTTTTCCCCGTGGAGTTTCAGAATAAAGTTGTGCAGGCATCTCAGTTCTCACATTTTACGTGTAGCTGGTTAGAGACATTCATGAAGTTCAATTGAATTTAAGATAATAAGTAAATTTCTTTTACATTTTACTGACGTAAAACAGTCTTATTTTCTTCAACATTGCATGCATCTCCTGAAAGCTTATGACCAAAAGAAAATAATTTCAACACACTCCATCAAAGCAAAAACCAATTTTTATTAGTTGTTTCTTGAAGATTTACATTTTATGTGCTTAGATTAACAGAGGTTCGAGTATTTTTGTTTTTTTTCGTAGTTTTAAGTTGGAATTTTCTGCAGCTGGCTTGTAAAAATAAATTTCATCAACCAGTTTAGCACAATTCTTTTGAATGTTTTCGAGAATTTCGAAACCATCATTTCTACACAAACGTATCCCTACCTGTTATTATATTATATTATATTATATTATATTATATTATATTATATTATATTATATTATATTATATTATATTATATTATATTATATTATATTATATTATATTATATTATATTATATTATATTATATTATATTATATTATGTTATATTATATTATATTATATTATATTATATTATATTATATTATATTATGTTATATTATATTACATTATATTATATTATATTATATTGTTATATTGTGTTATATCATATTATAGTATGATGTATTATATAATATTATATTGAATGCATACAATCTAGAACACAGTAGTTATGGCTATTTTCGTGAACAGGTTCATTAACATTGACATTTTTCTTTCTTTTTAGCATGAGCGAATGAACTAAAGATGACAAATGTTGTTGTTGACACAATAAGAAAATTCATTGAGTTTTTGGGAGCAGAAGACTTAACTTACTTGAGGAAAATTATCCAAATCGTGGTAACTCAAGAAAAACTCATTTTATGAATGAAAAGAGTCATAATAGTATGACATACGACTATTCTAAGAAGACAGTTAAAACTCCAAGAAATTATTTCATCTAAATTATAGTCTTCCACTTAAATAAATGAAATGAAATTTGCCATTATTGTTCTGAACTATGAAATTAATATGCTACTTCCGTATCCTTATGTTTCACAGAGAAACCTTCAGTAGTTGATTAATGTCGACACAGCCTTACGAGTTTCATGATATGAATAATTTTTTGACTAATAGCAGGGCTGAGTACTTCAGACCTCAATATCAAATGGGGTTGCATCTCAATAATAAAAGGTTGTGCTTGTCGAAAACAAATAAGCTTATAAAATAGAATAGATATAGTTCTTTTGCACCGGCCCAAGTTGCAAGAATGTTCAGCAATTTGTAAAACTAAATTTGGTTTAACGTTTTTACATAACTAAGAGAAATTTTCTATAGACTCTATTTGCACCTCCTGAATTTATTTATATAATTCATGCATTATATTCCTACACACTATTTACTTTTCATCAACCTCACATTATTCTGTGCTCGAATGCTCCACGCTTTGATAAACTTCCTGAGTGTAACTTGTCCATACTGAACGCAGTCATCACAAACCTATCCCATACGAATATATTGATACTTACTTGAAAATTATACATATATTATTATGAATTAATTTACAATGCAGAAAGTAACAAGACGAGGTTTTTAAAGTATGCCAAAGTTGTTGAGGAATTATAATATGGACCGAATGTTAACTGATAATTGCCGTTTAATGAAGGGTTCCAAAAACTTTCTTAAACTGTTCACGAAATACATAGTAAAAAGTGAACTATTTAAGTGAAATAGCTAATAAATCTTACAAAATTCATCAGCACCACTGTGTGTGGGCAAAAAAAGTATGTTAGGAAAACTCATAAGCTAAAGGAAATTTCTTTAAAGTTTAGTTACCATCTGCGGATATTTTCTTTGAAGAAAAGCTACAGAGACTTTCAATGTCAAGGGGAACAACAAGATACTGAGCTAAGAAATTCTCCAAGTTTATTTCGTTTAAAAAATTTTAAGAAAGGAGACAGATGGTACTTCTCAACAATTAAGATAACATCTACATTAACTAGTTTTATAGAGTTTATCTATAGCGTTCATTATCAATAAGATAATGTGCAAGCTATCAACTACTAGTAAAAGTCATAACGGCTCGAGGACAACATGCAAAATGAATGTAAACGAATCTGATTCCTACACTGAAATAGAAATAACAAATAAATACTTTATTGACAGTGTGAACTGATAATTACTGAATTGAAATGAAAATAAGGGTAGTGAGTTTGATAAGTTATTGTGTATTCCGAACTCAGTAGGAGTTTAACAGGAATTGTGTTTCTGTGAAGTGAATCTGCTTGATTTATTAAATCTCTCTTCAAAGATTATTGTTTGGATATTCTATGACTTTTGAAAATTTAATGCTCAGTAAGCTTACACAGTTTATCCTTGCATGAACATTTTAAATCATATGTTAAGGAATTTGACGAAATTCTACCTGCTTCATTTGCATGTATTTTATTAATCTGTTAGATACCATTTTAAAAAGTTGAATCCGTTCCATATCGTATCTCAGTGTGTTACTTTTTCTGCGTAGTCAAGTTTATTCAAAGAAACAACAGTTTCTCAAAGTTTGGCAAGTTTGTAAAATACTTTCCTAATTTGGAATTTATAAAAAATAACGCATTCCTTAAGTAAAAATAGGAATTGAAATAAAAATTTTTCAGAAAATTTATTACGGGACCTAATTTTGACGTCGAACTTTTAAAGTTCTTCAATAATCAAGAGTTCATAGGAGCCACCTATCATCATCGGCTGCTCTCAGATCAGAAGGTTGTGTCCAGCAGAACTACAGGGTGTCCATAAAGTCTCTTATAAAAGTCTCTCCTAAAGCCTTAACAGCACCTCTTTCACAAACAGGATCCCTGAAACACACAAGTGTAAAATGGGATTGAAACCTTTAATAAACACTGAATACAATAGAACAAATATGAATAAAATATCTTATCAATTACATTCTTAATGAAATTTTGAATTGATAAAGATACATAAGAAATGTGTTTTTCGACAGGTGTTTCGAGCTCGTACGGGATTGGTGTATAAAGCTACTAAGTACCATGTTTTCACCCACGACTTTTGTGTTTTAACAGGATTTGGCGGTAGAGAGTAAACAATTAACATTTGATATCCTTCGGGGAAGTCAGCAGCCAAGGATATGTTGAGTTTGAGCTTATTTATATCAACCTAAAAATGGCATTCGAAGCCTTGGTGTCATTATCCGATACCGTGGCCAAATCCATGCCCGAAACCGTGCCCGAATCCATGACCAAAACCGTGCCCGAAACCTCCGTGCCCGAAGCCTCCGTGCCCGAAACCGTGTTCGAATCCATGACCAAAACCGTGCTCGAAACCGTGACCAAATCCGCCGTGCCCGAAACCGTGACCAATGCTGATAAATGCTTCGGCTTCTGCTTCTGGATCTGCGTCGGCCAAAGCTTCAGCATAGGCTTCAGGCGTCGGCCAAGCTTCAGCATCAGGACGAGGAAGAGGAAGAGGGAAGGCAGAAGCGACTGGGACAGGCATGACCTCGGAGACGCCGACGGTAAGAGCAAGTAACGTGAACACCTGCAATAAATATTTGTACTATTATTGTTTGAAATTACTGCTGAGTTTGGATAAAAAAAGAAACTTGCAGTTTACTCAATTTTAGAGAAAAATAATTTTAAGAGAAATGAATTGGAGCTCGGCATTGCCTAAAATAAATTTTGTCGCTTTTGGTCGCATAAACGGAGTTGCCTGAAAATACTTAGAAAAAGTCTACAAAAAATGACTAGGTAATATAACTAGTATATTTTTACAGCTCACGTGTTGTATAAACGAGTCAAAAATAAGTGAGAATAATCATTTGGAAATAAAAAGCGACTATCACAATTGGACATTAATATTTACAAAATTTTTAGCTCACCTTTTTCCATTATGTATTTCTTGGCAAGAGAATTGTATTGATGGATATTAAAATGCTCTTTCAACCATAAAGCTTTTAAATTTTCGACTTAACAGGCGTAGTGGTTGCTACAATAGACTTGTATTATGTTCTGCAGCACGGCGAGTTCAAGGGTGGAGGGAGAGAGGAAGAAAATTAGAATATTAGAATATTTTCTCAATGACTATTTTTATTATTATCAGAAAACTATCAAAACAACATGAATAATGTGCGTTATATATGCAGCTATTGTGTAAAAATTCCTCCTTCTTAGATACTGGAAAAATGACTTACCAAAGTGATCTTCATACCAAAAATTTTGTTTCTGTAGAATGTGTTGAAAATTCTTCAGTGTCCGAGGCTTCCGAACTTCTTGACGCCCAGGTGTTGTTTGATGAGGACAAGACTAGGATTCTTTCTTATATAGGCACTCGGAGGAACAGGTCTACGCATTTTGTTTCAGGATCTTCGGGGCTATGAGGTCTTATCTTATCAAGGTATTCATGGTAAATGGGTTCGCCTTACTCAGCTTGTGTATAAACATATACTCAGGTGCTCTCCCATCCAGTGTCTTGGACTCATTCCAGCTCATTCTTCAAGTTCGGGGTCCACCTCACGTGATCTTAGGTTAAAACATTTACATAGTATGGTAAAATTGTACGAATGCGACTTAGAGGTCGCACAATACAGTTCCTGCCAATTGAATTTGAAAGACTGAGAATTTTATTCTCAGTGTTGTAAAAACAAAAGCATCTATGTTATAGAGCTTTTTGGTAAAATGGATACTTTGCAGCAGATTTTATATTACATATTTAGCACTACAAAGTTTATGTCTCTGCATTCTATTGAAAATCGATGTTATTATTTTCCTTAAAAACCAATGCGAGACAGATTTAACACTATGAAATCCTAAATAACAGGTTAAAGTCCAATTATTTTATGAGCGTTAACGGAGCAGCAAAGTTAATCAAGCGGAAAAAAATTAATGATGCACTTCTATGAACAGTGGTCAGGAAATTGAATTTAGTTCACACAAGAAATGGGGTTTTCAATACAAATAATTCGAGCCAGGTGTGTCAAGGTCGGCAATATTCCAATACAAAACTTGTTCTGCCCGGATTTTGGTAAAATAATGTCGATTTTCTAAAAAATGAGGAGAAATAAACCCTTTTTTGATAAAAATGGGAAAGAAGGATATATTTGTATCCTTGCAGTATACATATGTATGTATATATATATATATATATATGTATATATATATATATATATATATATATATATATATATATATATATATATATATATACATACATATATAGAACCCATGTTTTTAAATATGTATACGTTCTTCATTTTCACTCAAAGAAAGGATAAATAACAAAAATACTGTACAAGCACTTTATTTATGAATAAACACTGAATATTTTTGCCATAAAATGGAGCAACAAGTGAAACGATGAACAAAGAAAAGATTATTTGCATAAAATACGGCATGGCCCGTGAGATCTCATGGACTGAAATGGATACAAGTAAGTTATTTAGGACTTCCTATGAAAAGCATTTGGGTGGCAGTATGAATCAAAGGTCACTGAGTAAAAAATGTAAGTTCCTTGCGCAAAGATTAGATTGGCAGAATTTGAAAATACTAACTACATTTAATGTATTTTTCTATTTAAGCACTGTGTCTGATTACTCAGTGACAACCTAATAAATTGTAAATTGAAAGATTTTCTATTATATAATTACTAGAGAACCATGAACCAATGAAACAAAACAAACGAATGACGAGGTAGTGTATGTAAGCATTTATGAACCACACCTGAATCAAATGAATGACTCAAAGGAAGGATCAAAAGTGATAGTGGTTAGGTGACGAACTGCTGCATCATAAGGAAATCCATCTTGTAAATAAGCTGAAACTACTAAACATTGATTAAAAAATTCATGGCGAACTTTCTCAGTTCGCTATGACCACCTCAGTCTCAGTTATTTGAGAGGTGGTTTTGAAAGTCTCACTAGAATTAAGCGTACGGTTATTGTATCGTACGTACTCGTTCGCTCAGCTCTGGTAGATGCGTTCCATAACAAATATTCGAGTGACTCTGTTGCTTGGAGAACTCTGCCTACTTACGATCTGTCAGTGAAAACTGATTTACCTTGTAAGTTTGATAAATTTATTGGATTAATTTCAAATTTATTGTCCTCTTAAAGTGGACGTTTGGTGAAACCACTACATATATTAATCCACCATCATTCTAATCTGGGCATTAGTGTAAGAGCGTACAAGCTGAACTATTTTGAGGAAGTGAAAGTTTTGTGCCGGTGCTCCCATAAAAAAGCAAACCCGGTTCCGACCGCCTCGTTTCATAAACGCCTTCCAATTGGGAACGTTCCTTGCCCCACTTTCTTATCAAGATCTCTTGTGGCTGAATTCAAGTGCTCGTCACTGAAATTCTTGCCTTGGAATTAAAGTGCTGGTGATAAGAGTTTCTTCCTTGAAATTGGAGTACTGACAGCTAGAGTCCTCGCATTGAAATTGGAGTACTGACAGCAAGAGTCCTCGCATTGAAATTGGAGTACTGACAGCAAGAGTTCTCGCCTTGAAATTGGAGTACTGACAGCAAGAGTTCTCGCATTGAAATTGGAGTACTGACAGCAAGAGTTCTCGCATTGAAATTGGAGTGCTGACAGCAAGAGTTCTCGCATAATAATTCTAAAAATTACCTAAATGAATTAAGTCAGTTGAAGTTTTGGACAGGCAGTAAGGAGAATGATCAATTGATGACAGAAAACTTCGCACGTTGCTATGAGCCTCACCAGCTGATGCAGACAATTGTTAATGACTTTCGAAAAATTTATACTTACATGTATGTTTCAGATGAGGAACATAATGATGATGTGAATTTCCACAGTTGAGATACAGTTTCAATCTCAATTTAGAACAATGTAGTAATTGAGACGCGAAAATACAATGTAATATATACTCGTACTGTATTAGTTAAATCAATTCGTTTTGACGAGGCCTTATTAACAGATATTCCTTCGTATTTTTAATTCCACTTAGGACTCCGTAACTTTTTTATCATTTGTTCACATATTTATGGCAGAAATTTATTTCCATTTCAATGAAAAAGTTTTCAGTTTAAAATGCCGAAATTTAAGCACCAGAACCAAATTATGCAGCTCGTATTGTCGAAGGGAAATGTCTGAATGGAGAATAATCGTAATGGATGTTAATTTGTTCTTTCAGAACTGATATTACTGAATTTTGTGATACTGATTCCATCTTTAAGTTGCACTTGATAAAGTCTAATGTAGAAGGGAGGTTTTTACTTGAAAAAGTGAGGAATTTGTGCTTACAAATGACTCCTTGATTACGAACGCACGTTGTTTCGTATTGTTGCTGAAATTTATTCCTGTATAGGGTGGGAACTTGAAATTGTCGTCCTCTCATATTCATGATGTATTCCATTTTACTTCTCAGATTATCTAAGTGTAATACATCATTGGAAAGCTACAGAAATCAGCTAATTGCCAATGTTGAGTATGAAACGATGGAGCACACATACGCGGAGTTATCTGAAATTTCGTTGACTGAGGCAAAAGGGAGATGCGCCGTGGTGATGGCCCTGGTTCACAACAGGGAAAGTGGACAACAGAATCATCACCAACACCATCGAGGTTGACATGAGGACCATCCAGCGTAATCGTAAGAAGTTAGAGGAGAATAAGGATCTCCGTGAAGTTATTACAAGGGTTCAGGACCAGAAACAAGCGCGTCATCGAGGCTGATGACAGATATGTCGAGTAGAATGTGTTCCTGGCATCAAATCTTTCATTCTGTTTATTATGAGAAATATATATCTTAAAAATTTACCGTTTTATGTTTTTCTCATTAAAAAGCAAGCTACGGGGACAATTTGAAGTCCGTACCCTGTATTGATACTTTGTACGGATTAACGTCTGCATCCTTCGAAGCATTCGCAAAGAGGATCAGAAATGTATGATTTTACTTTAAAGGAATCATAGGAGAGGGGAATATTTTGTTCATAGTGAGGCGAAATAAAATACGTAATATTTACGCGAGCTTTATTTTATTCCAGAAGAATGGATCACAGATCCCTAAGACAGACTTTCAGTAGAATAAACTCCAATTTTTCTCAATTGATAACTTCAAGAGGATATGAGAATAATTTCATGCAAAACATATTAATAAAACACAAGAAGCTAATGTCGAAGACATCCTTAGTGAAGATTCTGGAAGCTGTGATGAGAATAAGATCCATGACTAAAGCCGCCTCCATGTCCGAAACCTCCTCCATGTCCGAAACCGCCTCCATGTCCGAAACTACCTCCATGTCCGAAACCACCTCCATGTCCGAAACCACCTCCATGTCCGAAACCGCCTCCATGTCCGAAACCACCTCCATGTCCGAAACCACCAAGGAATTCCGCTTCAGGATGAGCTTCAGCAGCCGGCATTGCTTTGGCTTCAGGCAAAGCAAAGGCCACTGGAAGAGGCACAGCCTCTGAGAAGCTAACGATCGCTGCCAGTAACGTGAATACCTGTAGACAAATAATTTGATATATTTTAAACATCAGACATATTAAGTTTTATGGTAAATTCATTTGACGTTCATACGAATTAATTTAATAAGTGTATTGGTCAATGTTAAGAGTTTAATTTAGCTGTTTTATTTCTTCTTGCAAAAAAATTAACATCAACACTATATATTAAACCATCAGGTACCTCCTTAAATAAATAAATTTATATATATATATATATATATATATATATATATATATATATATATATATATATATATATATATATATCTTCTATGCGTAATTTCTCCTATGTTATTACAATGGGAATCTCTCTAAAATACTGGTAGGTAAATCCGAAGACTTTCAGGTACATAGATTCTTAACCGCTGGAGTTAAATCCGTAGACTTTTTGATTAGGTCTGAGAATCTGTTGCTAATGTTTCTTCAAATAATGCATGGTAATTAAAACCCGTTATTTTTAACGGGCATACACACTAGTTATAATATAAACGCTTTCAAACGTGATAACATAAAAATTGAGTAACATTGTACAATATCTTTTATTTTACTACGCTCAGCTTCATCTTCACGAGCATCAAACACATTAGCGTGACCATGTGTGATTGAGGTGCACCCATGGACATTGCACGGTGAGTTTCTATTATAAAATCCGGTTATCTTGATTCATACACGAATTGATAAAAAATTTAGTTCCTGCTGACGACTTGAAGGAGGAAATCTTTTTTAACTTTATGAACAAGCATAATATTACTATTGACGATCCTTAATTTTTGGGTTACCGTAATCCCAAGGGAAACTAAGCAGATTAGCTGGGGAAAATGGAATCGTGTAAGTTTCATAACAAAAAAAAACAGTAATAACCCTTTGCATCTTAACCCTTGAATCGGTAGGGTAGCTTTTTTGAGATGATTATTTTTCTATTGTCTCTTTACAGTTGTTTTAATGCTTTAATAGGTTGGGAGTGCAGTCCTCAGTTTTCGTGAAGACCGTAGCGTTTCTGGTAATACATTCGCAGAGATATCAAGTAGCGACCCCACAGACATCCATGAACTCGGCCATCGTGACCTGTCGTAACGCTGCCGTAACTAAACACGTAGCCACAACGGGTAGCTATGTGTTACATATATCATGTAGTGACCCCACAGATATCAATGAACTCGGCCATCGTAACCGGTCGTAACGCTGCCGTAACTAAACACGTAGCCACAACGGGTAGCTATGTGTTACATATTATCATGCATCACATGCAAGTACTCGAGTACATTGTTCGTATATATTACATGCAAATATACACATGGTAGTACCTTATGAATAAAGAATAGAATTCATGAGTCTAAAGAATCTAATGTTCTGTTACATAATTTAGTATTACTTAGGCCTCTTTTCAATGAAATAGAAATACGTAGGTAAGTAATTGCCAAAAAACCCTTGATTAAGCTATTGTTTTTCTATAAAACAATCGTTTGTGATAAAAAGTGAACTCATTCAAGCATCATTGAGTTTAATAATTAAAAATTTGGCCAAGATTGCTTCTGTTTCATAATATAATTAATCTCTTTATTAAATTTGAAAAAATAGCCTACTAGCCTTATAAACAAATAATTTACAGGTCTCATATTATGTCTTTATAAAGACCACAAACCTTTAACACTACAAGAGAGCTGAAAAGACACAACAAAAAACTGCACCAAAGTAACATTTCCAGAACATGCACTCAACTTACCAAAGTGATCCTCATTGTGGAGGTGAGTTCTTCTAGAGACTTTTTCTATATAACAAAACTTTTGAAGCTTCTTGAAGGACAAGAGTCGTCTGATGAGACGCTTGTTCGAGTGCTTTCTTTTATAGGTGTCGCGTGAAACTGGTTCACTAATCGAGGTATGGGAATCTTCCATCAGGATGAAGTCTCCGCTAGTCTGGTATTGTTGACGAAATGCGTTAGTTAGTTTTCTGTTATTTAATGAAAACAAGAAAGGTCTTTTTGGCTTATCACTCCATGAATTAAAAATACCAAGCATTATGATGCGCTTAATGATAAAGAAAATTTTACGATTGCCAGCTGTAAGAAAAATGCTACTAAAGGTGCAATAAAATTCCACAAATAAACAGTTAATGACTCTGAAATAAATTCTAAATAAAAGTTAAACTATATTCCCTATTTAAGAGATACATATTGAAACTCATTTAGATGCATATTTCCCTCGTAATAGTTCGAGAGTTTTTATACAATAATACAAATTATGCTGTGTGTCTGTTTGTATGTAATAATCAATTTCAACAAATCTAATTTTAGATTACGAATTCGAAAATCTTTTAGGATTCAAGCTCTCCCAATGTTGTTTTATGAAAAACTAGTTGAATTACATCAAAAGATCTAGAAAGAAAAGTCTTTCATACGAAGGAAAGCTTGTTTTCAAAGTGAGTACGCACTCGATCGTTCTCTGCCGGTAGAACTAAGTACTACTGTAAAAAGCAGATCCTGTTTTGGCCTGTTCGTTCTACAGATGCTTTCAAAAAAGGTTGTTTCATGGTCTACTTTCTTATCGAACGCCGTAGAACGTTCATGTCCTGCACTGGCTCTTCTGTGGAAGTTAAAGGGTTCTTCGTATAATTAAAAAATCCGCAGATTTTAAACAATTCAGTTAGAACATTTTTTATATTTTGTTCTCAAGTTGAACATCCAGAAATATTCGTGAGCGAGAAGATGCGAAACAAAATATACATACAGGGTGCGGCAATATCACTTTCTTTTTTCAAAGAGCTTTGCTTTGAAAGAAATTAAGTTATATTGTCGCACCCTATAGATTAGGTAGAAGGGGATATAGAGTTTTTAAGATTGCATCACTGGACCTAAAATGAAATTATTCACAAGTCTTCAGCCCTGAGGTGAAATTGATTAACACTTTCACCCCGGAAGGATCACATATGTACCATGCATGTACCACATATGTACCACGCATGTACCACATATGTACCACGCATGTACTACACATGTATCACGTATGTACCACACATATACCACGTATGTACCACACATGTCCCACACATGTATCACGTATGTACCACACATGTACCACGTATGTACCCCAACATAAATATACTCCGGTATGTGAGGGTTGAAGCGGAATATGGATTTTTTGACATTTTGAGCCAAGTAAAGGGGTTCCAAATATGACTCAACGTCACCAAAAATTTATCCACAGAACCTAGCTCATAGTTGCCGAGGTTGCAACTCCATCTTTTTAGCATGAACTTCATCAAAGAAAGAGGATGCTGTCTGATTTTGTATCAGACATTCGTTGACTCTCCTGACCAATATTTTAGTTATTAAAGTATTTTTTGTTATTGATTTTTACTATTGTTGCACAAAAGAGGTTCTTCAATGCAGAATACTGTTGGCATTAAAGTATTATTAATGATTGTTTCTATTTTCAAGAATCCTATAAGGTCCTCATGAAAAACAATCTCAACTAAAAATATATATAAATGAGGTATATTTATATCACAGCTTCAGCATATATGTAAGTAGGTAAATGCCACTCACTCGATTGCCCATAAAAAAATTAATAATAAAGTGTAAGGCTGGAGATGAGGAGAAAGATAAAAAAGCTACACTCGGAGCACGAAATAAAATACAAACATTAACTTTGCTTATGAAAACACAGGAGCCTCTGTGAAATAAGGAGTCGGACTTCAGTGTCTATGAAATGAAATACGTGGACCTGCAAATAAGAAGCAGATTCTTACCGCAAAATTGACATCCATGAACAGTTACAAACAAACTAATAAATGTTATTTCTACTTGCGCCATTTATCGAAGTTGTACACAACAATAATCCTACAAATTGTATTATGAAAATGTTTTGAGGGAAATTACAGTTTGCTTAAATAGATGCCACATATAATAGATGCATGACATGTTTTAGTACCATGACGCATATAGATGAATACATGACGAGGTGTACTCAGATAAAATGCTTTAACAATAAGAAGATAAGTAGCAAACCCCAACGATGATATTTTCACAGCAGTCTTATGATAAATTTTCAGCTCGTTTAGATAGCAAGTTTTAAATGTTATTTTATTTGCGAGTCAATTTGATAACGGACTGAAGTAACTTTACATAACTTACCTGAACAAAAATAGAGTAGCAACGAGTTATAGAATAGCTTCCATCAGTTTCTCCAAGGTGAGAGCGGGCAAACTAAAAAGGAGGATCTGGAAGGCTGGTCTCTGACTAATGGTTGCTTTTCTGTCGTCAGTGTTTGCCTGCGGCGATAGACGCTCCATAATCGGTCCAAATAATAGCTAAATACTATACTTTTGTATGCTGCTCATACTCATGATCCAACTTCGCTATTTCCTCCACTCTGTTAAAGGGAATCCCCGAGCAGGTAAAGTTTCAATAATCCTGCACGCATTGAGCAACAAGAGACAGATCATGGACAGGCGTTAAGCTTAGTGAATTGTCGTGAAATTTCACTACAATGAATTGGGGGTTAAGTGCAAGCAACCTAAGGGTCCAAATAGTAGTATACTGCTGCCCAACACAAAAAAACTCGGGTCGAAATACGAGTGTACTGCTGCCCAACACAAACAAACTCGGGTCCAAATACGAGTGTACTGCTGCCCAACACAAACAAACTGGGGTCCAAATACGAGTGTACTGCTGGCCAACACAAACAAACTGGGGTCCAAATACGAGTGTACTGCTGGCCAACACAAACAAACTGGGGTCCAAATACGAGTGTACTGCTGGCCAACACAAACAAACTGGGGTTCAAATACGAGTGTACTGCTGGCCAACACAAACAAACTATGGGAACGACACGTGCAAACTGTGGCCAGGTGAAGGGCAAGTTTTTGCTCAGCTCGAACAGCTCAGAGCTAGTATTGTCCAGCCCATTCTGGTACCTGTATTTCAACCGCTACTCCAGGTCTTCGCTGCAGGCATTTTTTCGCTTAGTACCTTTTTGACAACAATTAGTTCTGTTTCTATCATTATTTAAAATTATTTTGTTTTGATTATTGATTCAATTGATTAGAATTTAATATGAAAACTGGAGTTTATTTCATTCCTTGCATGTAAAGGTTTTTTCAGATGTCTCAGCTCATTTTCTACCAAGTTATTTTCTAGGGTTTTATATGAATCAAAAGTGTGTAGAAATTTGTTTTGAAAAATGAAATGGAATACGATGCGTAACTCTGAAATACAGCGATGATTATAATCCAAATTACCGACAAGGCTTGGTCTAATTATAATGGTACGAAATATTGTCTCCAAATCATACAATGAAATAATGAAAAAAACGTGAAAATAAAAAATCCTGCACTCGATGTTCACATCAGCCCAAATAATGATTCTCTACTTTTCATAGGCCATCATTTTGCTCATTGAAATATTTCTGGCATGAATATTTTTCTCAAACAAATTATTGCACTCTAAAGTTTTGCAGTGGGCACTAGTGCTAAGAACAATGTCCGATCTAGTCTTCAGACACACCTGTCAATCATACTTGTCAGGTACACCTGTCAATCATACCTGTCAATCATACCTGTCAGGCACACCTGTCAATCATACCTGTCAATCATACCTGTCAGGCACACCTGTCAATCATACCTGTCAGGCACACCTGTCAATCATACCTGTCAGGCACACCTGTCAACCATACCTGTCAGGCACACCTGTCAATCATACCTGTCAGGTACACCTGTCAATCATACCTGTCAGGTACACCTGTCAATCATACCTGTCAGGCACACCTGTCAATTATACCTGTCAGACACACCTGTCAATTATACCTGTCAGTCACACCTGTCAATCATGCCTGTCACGCACACCTGTCAATCATGCCTGTCACGCACACCTGTTAATCATAGCTGTCAGGCACACCTGTCAATCATACCTGTCAGGTACACCTGTCAATCATGCCTGTCACACACACCTGTTAATCATAGCTGTCAGACACACCTGTCAATCATACTTGTCAGGTACACCTGTCAATCATACCTGTCAGACACACCTGTCAATCATACCTGTCAGGTACACCTGTCAATCATGCCTGTCACGCACACCTGTTAATCATAGCTGTCAGACACACCTGTCAATCATACCTGTCAGGTACACCTGTCAATCATACATGTCAGGTACACCTGTCAATCATGCCTGTCACGCACACCTGTCAATCATACCTGTCAGACACACCTGTCAATCATACCTGTCAGACACACCTGTCAATCATACCTGTCAGACACACCTGAGATCCCACCTGACAAGAAGCGCATGCAACTCTCACTTTACTGACATTCCTCTCTGTCGTGTGATTGTTGTCACCCCGTAAACTGACAGACTCCACTGACAGGTTGAACTACAGGTTGGACTGACAGTTCTGTCTCACCACGTAGGGCCAGGTGATTATTATATGCGGTTATTACTGATATCGGATAAACTGACAGACTCCACTGAGAGGCTCCACTGACAGGTTCCACTGACAGGGTCCACTGACAGGGTCCACTGACAGGGTCCACTGACAGGCGCCACTAACAAGTGCCACTGAAAAGTGCCACTGACCGGTTTCACTGACAAGCGCCACTGACAGGTTTCACTGACAGGTTCCACTGATGCGCCACTGACAAGCGCCACTGATAATATCCACATAACAGGTTCCACTGACAGGTTTCACTGACAGGCGCCACTGACAGACTCCACTGACAGGTTTCACTGACAGGCGCCACTGACAAGCTCCACTGACAGGCGCCACTCACAGTTCTCCCTGAACACGTGCCGGCAGTTCATGCAAGTTTCATCACAAATGTGACGCACGGAAGTAAAAACTGCATCTTGTGTGAGACCTGAAGGAGGAAAACGTTCTTGCGGTGGTGACCTCATGCAGCGACAGCACATCTACGCCTACACTCTGCAATCACTCGATCCAAAGTTGCACTTCTAATTTCTTCTAGATTTCCCTGCGTTCAATCGAACTATTTCTAGATTTTTCTAGAAACAGGTAAGGCAAATATTTTTTTTAGAGTTTAGTTTTTGTATTTTGTAAAATGAATGCTGGTTCTCTTCAGTACAAGCGTGGCTAAGGCTTGATTTTTGGTGATTGTTGAATTCTAGAACTTATTACGGCACATCTTTTCTAATGAATTCGATTTGATAGAGCTTGATGAGAGTACACTTTTGACATCAATTGAAGAAATTTACCCGATTTCTTTTGAATTTGGCTTCCTCGAATTTCAATACACAACATCTGAAAGCACCTAACTGAAAAAATGACGTGTGTTATAATTCTAGAGACGTGAATTATGTGAGAAGTATCTTCAAGTTAAATTCATATATCGAGAGTTAAGAGAATATCTTTGCTCAAAGAACCATCTGAGGATCGAAAACTTCTTGCACTTCGAGATGAGACTAATTTTTGCCTCACAACCACGTAAAAGATTTCATAAAAAACAGAATTATTTATAAACCTATCATTGACTCTCATAAGCATCCAATTCCACGCATTATGCTAATTGCCAGTCAAGGATATTCTTATGTTCTGAAGCAAATTCTATGATCGTTGTCCCAGCAAGACGGGATGCCGAAGGCTAGATCTGCACGACTGGAGTGCAGAACGTACCACGTCAGGTCGATTGCCTTGTAGCCCTGATCCTAGTCTCGTGTACACTCCTTAATTTGTGTCTGTCTGGACTTCCCTCATCTCTCCCGAGAAGAAGTTGTGAGCTTTTTTATTACGACGGTTATGCTTTCTTTTATTCAGGCAATATTCTTAGAAATCTGTCGTAACGTTTTACAAAATTTGTTAAGTATTACATCACGAAGCATCTTTCATCGAAATCGTAGACTGTATGAGTCAAAATAGAGCCCTAAACATATAATGAAAATAAAGAAACATCTCATTATGACAAAAAAGTAGTAATGAGTTGTGGATTGATGAAAACTACTTTCAAAACGTCACCTTGAGCATCCAAATGGAAAATGTGATTCTACAGCAGCCAAGGCTGCGGCCGAGCTGCAGTCAGTTTGGCTGCACGTGTATTGTGCCGTGTCTGCCAGTTGTTACCAGATCAATCGAAAAAATTTAGATAAAAATCACGTGAGTTTTCACGTGTGGGTCTACTAATATTATGCATCAGTAGAATTAATCAGTTTCTTAGCGACAAATTTTCCCGGTAAAATTTCTAAGTATCGTAAATTTCATGGTTTTTGGAGGTTTTTATTGCTTTTCGAATGTCATTTTGCGAGCCACTCCCTTAAAAAGATAACTAGTTGTGCCTCTGGTATCCTGCAAAACAGAGAGCATCAGCGCTTTGTTTTTGGATTGGTCAGTTTTTTGGTAAGTGAACTTCGGTTCAGACTTTTGTGTTCCTATTAAAAATTGCCCAAGTATTTTCTTATGAGCAATTTTTTAGGGATTCGAGCTCCGTTGCACTAAACCGCCATTCCTCAGATGTCACACTTGTCTCACAAACGCTCACAAAACTTAAGGAAGCCAAATTTTCCTCCTACGACCAAGCGAAAGTTGTTGCTTTCACTCAATGACACTCGTTAGTTTTATACAATCATGACATTCATTGGTTTATACAAGTAATGTAGGTATTTTCTAAATAAGTTAGTCCCGCATCAGTTGAAGCGTCTATGAATGCTTATCACTGTGTCGTTAGCAGCTTCAGTTATGGAAGTGATGTTGATTGCTGTTCGAAGTCACATTTATGCAAGAAGAATCTAATGCTCTGACATCAGGTCCTTGAGCGAGCACAGAGGTGCGGTAAACAATGAAATAAGTTAGACGGGGTTGAATATATGTCTTTGAAGATTGGATCGGAGAGATTTTGAAAAGAAATGCCCTGTTCTTCGGCACCACCAGCTTGGTCGACAGGTGAGCGAACTCGCTTGCAATGCGAGAAGACCCGGGTTCGAGGGCTGCTGCCTCGGTGGTCAGTTTATGACCATCGCTTGGCTAGAATTACGGCATGGGACTTGGGTACCAACCCAAGAATGGTCCAAAAGGATCGTTCCTATCGCCTCATTCTATACTATTCTTCAGAAAACATCACGGAAATACTCTTATTTACTGGAGTATGCAACTGTGATCATTTGTATTAATCTAGTTTTACAATTCGTCTCATAGTAGGACCTTCGATGGCGCTAGAGATCCAATCACTTCTCATAACTTATACATAAACAACACATTACCTGAGAATGATCAACAACAAGGCTTGCAAAGCAGAAGACTGTATCAAGCTAGCAACAATTTTCATAATATTTTAGTTTCAATTGAATAGTTTTCCTGTTTTAACTTTTGATTTTTATAGTCTAAGAATATTATTCTACACACCACTGAAAAATTAAGTTAAGCAGGCAGCTTCCCTGTACACCTGATGACTTCCTATAGCACATCTGCAGCTTGTTCTCTCTCCATCACTCTGCTGTATCACTTCGAGGGTGAGAATTAGAATCTGCAGCATTCAGCTTCAATATTATCTAAATCAGCAAACGGAGTTTTGGAATCCATAAAGAATAGGAAAGATTCTTTACTAGCAAGAATTTTCAATTTCAGTAGCGTACAATTTCACTACACTTCTTCTCACTGACATGTATGCATATTATCAATCGTTAAGGCTTGTTACTGTTGATTAGAGTAACCTTTGTGACTACTTAATTTCCTGAAAGACGCATCAACTTTGAAAAGTTAATAGTGATTAGGTTCATTTGAAAACAATTTTCCAGTTTTTGAAAACAATTAACAAAAACAAATAATAAATAATTTAAACAATTTGATTACAATGCACTTCATAGAACTCAAGTACGTTGCTATTGATACATTACTTTTGAATTGGTTTTATACACATTTCCTGTATTCATTTAAAATGCAATAATTTCCCTAAAGACTGAGCTCGATGAAAAAGACTGTAAATGACCATATATATTTATGTTATAACTGGCTAAACGAACGCAAGCAATAGTTTGAAAAATAATTTGCAGCGTGAGATGTAGCTTCAAAAAATGAGTTACAAAACTCTTTACTTGAGATGTGCGAGAACGAAAAAACTATTTGAGCTCCATGCAGCCTAATTTTTTCTAAATGCGGCCGTATTACGATATATTTTTGAATGATAAATTCTTAGCGAAAAAATTCAAGTCTATAAAAAATTTATTTGGGATATACCGTAAGCATTTACATTACTTGTTTGAGCAGAGTCTCTTCGTTTGAATTAAAATAGTTCATTGTATTCATACCAAAGAAGGCTGCAGCAAGAAGACAATTCAAGGGTTCAATGAATTTATTACACATGGACATTATTTGCATAAGTGTAAGAGCAAAACGAGGAAGTACATTAATATTTGTTGGCATCAAGTGACCTTACTTTCATCTGGAATTTCCTGACTTTTAAGGTGCACATCATGAATAATTTTTAGCCAAGGTTTGCTTTAGCAAAATATTTTTCTTGAATTATCTAAAGGAATTTAAGTTCAAAGCAATATTTTATTGATTGAAACAACGCAGCGCCCACAATTAAGGAGGAAAGAAGTGGCAGTCCAGATTTAGTGGAGGTTTCCACAAGCTTAGTATGATGTCCACGGAGAAATTCAAGGTGAAAACATCCCAGAGCTGCTGACTGTTATCTCTCAGTGTTCTCTCCAGCGGTGTTCGCTAGACCAGTCCACACGCAACGTATAGACGAACTTTGCTGAATAATGAACGTGAAAAGCCTAATTATTGCTACCCATGGCGTTAAGACGAATACTTCCCATAAATTTACCGCTTAGAGAAAGAGAGCAATTTTAAAATAAGGTCCTGAAGCGTCACTCAAATGAGTGCATTGTAGAAAGCACCGCTTGTGCGTAGCGGTCTTTGAGCGCAGAGTAACGGTTTGCTCCACTGAAGCTCAATGCAGTTTTTCAGGTCTTGCGAACAGGTTATGGAAGTCATATGATGACTGGGTAGCAGCGGGCACCCACAGCAGCTTGCGGTTAAAAAGTGGGTTTTTCGACTGTACCGTTATGAAAGCTCAAAAAACGTATTATGTGACTAGATAATTATTCATAGAATTTGTAACAAACACATTTTGTTTCACATTGAGAGACGTAAATTCTGTTTCATCATTTGTACTCACATGAAAACACATAAACAGGAATGTCTACTACATGCATTTCATTCTCAGAAAAAAAAGAATATAAATAGTTAAAAAAGTTTGACTTTTACCTACAATCATACATTCCATCATTCTATCTTATATATTTATCATGGAACTTTTTCCTTAGGAATTGTGTTCTATCCCTGGAAATAATTTTTTACTGCGTTAATAAGGTGAAGGTAGAGCAGCAGTTAAGGGGTCAGAGCAAACAATTTTACGAGCCAGTGTAACTGAAGTTTGATTAACGATATCATAAATAAAGATTTATCATATTGTCTCTGTTGTCCTTTAATAAAGAGTTTAAAGCGTTGAGTCAATAAATACTAGCTACAGCTCTCTAATCTGCATGAGCGACGTGCTGCAATTGATTCCACAAAAACGGGAGGTAGATTTTGCTTCCTTTCTTTGCAATGAAAAACTGTGCCTACATTGCACAGATATTGTTAATTCGTTGATGTATGATGAGTGAATGCAAAGGCGGTTAGGCATTCAGTCTTATAAAAGAGGTTTGTGTCGGGAAGCTGAGAAGTCTGCACTAGTCTGTAGCCACCACACCCAAGTCCTCTGAGCGATCACTGCAAAGATGTCTCCCCCTATGCTGGTTAGTGTTTTTCATTTGATTACACTAAATTTAAAGAATTATACTAGGGCACTTTTGGTCGTAGATATAAGGATAACAGCAGTTCATTTTAACTATTGGATATAAAAGGTTAGTTAATTTAGAGATAATTTGAAAAATAAATGGTTGACTTACGAGGTGCAAGAAAATTTGATAGGCAAACGCTTGAATCATAGTAGAATTATTGTTTTACCGTCTCAGCTAGACTTTTTTATTCCAAATAAACTTTTACGAACATTTTTATGCCTCTGGATTCACTATACATTGAAATTGAAAGTATTCATAGTATTCAACACACGTTTTATGTGACGAGCTGTTGAACTTTCCCCATGTGTTTCAGTTGCTCCTGGTGCTTTCACTCTACGTAGCAGTTCCATGCAAAGCTGCTCCAGCTCCTCACAAGCGGGTTGGATTCAGACTAGGATTCCGAGGCAGATTTGGTGGCGGCATTAAGGGCTTGGATAGACCTCGAGCTCCTAGAGGAGTTGAATTTCACCACGATAAGTACGAGAGCGGAAAAAATGATGGGGAAAATAATCATGTTGAACTTAAACCCAGTGAAATACCTAGCAAATTCGACGTAAACCACGATTTAAATGGTGGATACGGAAGTATTCCTCTCAGAATTGAAGAATTCTTTGGAGCATTCGGGAAACTTCCTGGTGGGATAGGAGGATATCCCAGTGTACTCCTGATATTTTATGGAGGGCATGAGCTACTCCATGGAGGACATTTGGGACTTCCCATGATGAGGCAAGGAAGATATCAAGCAGGGCAAGAAGGCTTCATCAACGGTGGTCATTTGCTACCATTATTTTAATAATTATTCTGCTTCATCATTGTTATCGAAGCGCATTTAAATCATAGGAAAGTGGTACTATGTTACCATCATGTTACCCTTATTTTTAGGTAAGGCGGTCTTAAAATAAGGCAAAAGTAATGCTTTCCTCACTATTTTGGGTGTGAAAAAGCTTCTCCTACAAAGAACTTATTTTTAAACTTAAATTATAATGTCATTGACAAATTTCATAACTGTTAGACAGTGAACGATGGGAGTGCTCGCATTTTAATGTTATATCAATTTATATGTAGCTTATGACTTGATGAAATGGAATGAATAAACTCCTTTTCAAAAATTTGCCACAATGATGTACTCATAATTTGTACGAGAGGATATCATAAATAAAATTAACAGGGATATTTGTTGGGAATGACTCAAGAATTAAAACCAGTCATGATTAAAAAACATAGACAAAGATAATTACTTAATTACCTTTTTTATGAATAAGCTCCTGAATTTTTTGGCACGTGTCTGCAAACAAATTCTGTCAATGGAAACACGCTTTATTCATGGAGGAGTTTCAGTTGTTTTCTGCCAATGAATTTTTAACTTCGAAATCAAACTGACTTTTAATTAAATTTTCAGTGAGAAATAAGTAAATCAAATAATGTTTCAAAAAGAGCTTAATCAATAAAATGTAAACATTCGTAATTCATACAACGCTCTAATTCATTTAAATTTCTCAACCGGTACAAACTTCTATGAAAATGAATAATAGTCATCAGTGTTCGTTGTGTATCCACAGAAGATAGAAGCTTCTGTCCATCAGGGCTTTGTGCAAATGATTTATCTGTATGACAAATAATTAACGCACGTCGCAGAAGTCAAATATTAATAAAATATCAATATTTGACCTTTGATGTCATATAATGTTATAGTTAGATGAGGAATGAAAGCTAATGTCAACTATCTCTGTAATGCTGAACCGTACAGAATATGACCCCAGATATAAAAGTATGGCCTGTTACGATCATCCTGCCAAACACGTGTCTTTACGATAGTTTTTTGCTATTGATTTTCAAATGTGAACTTTTGAGAGTGGAATTATATTTTTAGTGACTGCATGTTTATAATTGAATAGTCCCTGCCACATAAATGAACCGAAGTTACATTATTAGCTAGTCAAATAAAAATTTGAAATGACTTCAGAATGGTCTCATAAAAAATCGTATTAAACTAGAAACATCGACCGAAAAGTGATATTACGAAACACTTTTGGCCTTCGCTCTTTACACAAGTTAATTTTTCAGAGCCTGTGTAAAGCAATGCTCATGCGTATTTCCAATTCTTACGAGCTTTAGAAATTCGCCAACACTGAAAGGTTAGCGGGCTCTCAAACTTTCTAACCGAGCGAACGTTCGGACGCCGTGCAGCTGCCAAATGCCGCTCTGGGATATTACTTTCGTTGGCTTGAGAGAGTTGTACCAATGGACACCAGTGTTTTTAGGCCCAATTGAGAGAGCACTGAACTTCGTGAAGGTTATCCATGCTCAGGATCTTATAAAAGAGGTGCCTCTCGCTAGACGTCCACCAAAGCTTCACACACTTTCACTGCCGACACTTCCTCCTTCTACTCTTCAGCACGAGAATAACGAAAACCAACAAAATGGCTTCATATTTACTGGTAAGTGTTACCTAATCATTTGATGAACAGTGCATAAGAAATTCAGGACATAAATTTTTCAACTTGTAAGTGAAGTTTTTCATCGGATTTGTTAATTATCTCCGACTTTGAGTTTGAATGTAGTTTGCAAATTTAGTTAATTTTACATTACTATAACTTGGATCATCAAACTTTAGTTATCAGCACTTTACGAGCAAAAAAATATTATTTCGATGGTAAATCATGAATACCAACTCAATGAGTAAACGATTCCATAGCTATGAATCTTAGACGCTTTATTTCAGTTTAGAAGAGGATATGCTAAGTTCACTACTAAACTACTCAAGTTCAATGGTTTTCTGCTATTGTGCAGCCATCTTGTCGAAACGAGACGTCTTACAGCACCAAGTTGTTTTACAATAATTTTCAATACATTTTCTGACATCATGATGTATCGGTATGATTTTCTAGTATTCTTACAATCTCTTCACTAAATATGTTGAG
Source organism: Trinorchestia longiramus (assembly GCA_006783055.1). Taxonomy (NCBI): domain Eukaryota; kingdom Metazoa; phylum Arthropoda; class Malacostraca; order Amphipoda; family Talitridae; genus Trinorchestia; species Trinorchestia longiramus. The sequence continues at coordinate 87,044 of VCRD01000448.1, forward strand.
TTACAAGTCATTTTAAGTAATCTGTTACTGTGTATTCTAAATACACTGACATTTCGCTCAACGGTCGTAGCTTTTTATACAAGATGTTGAATTTAGCACCAGTAACTTACTGCAAAACATTTTTCCTTTAATTTTCATCCCTTTAGACAGTACCCTCATGATCAGAATGATTATGAATATTTCGTGAATATTTCATGAGTACCAAAACTGTTTTAAATTTTATGGAACGATACAATTAACCGTAACTTTGTTTTTATTTTGATTATTTCACATTGTGCGGCATCAATTTATTTATTAACATGCTAGGTACTATTAATATTGTGGACTCAATAGAACTTGAAACCAGAAGTGCTATTGGATTTAGTTTGTAATACACAGTATTTCACTATCTGGAGGGCAATAGTAATCTATTCTGGGGTTCTATGGTTAAAGTATGTAAGGAAAGATAGAAATAAAAAAAATTTCATTGTGCAAATGATTTTAAATTTGTCTATATGTATACTGCATATACTCTGCAGTGTCTCCCATCCCATGATGCCAAAAATAGACAAATTTAATTTAGTTTCTCGAACGACTGAATGAAAAAAATTATGCAAAAGTATTTTTTGATGAGTGACTTTATTTTGCATTCAGTTTTCTATTTGGCTGTTATATAGTTGGCACACTGTTTAACATGATTGATATCATTGTTTTCACAGACTCAAATCCCTTCAAGCAAATTTTAATTTATGGTAAAATTTCAAGTGTAATAATATAGTTCATGACAGCGTAGCATGGATAGTTGAAACATGCAAGATTCTTTAGAATAATACCAAATTTGAAAGCATATCGAAATATTGCTCTTCACCAACTCAGACTCAGTCCAAGTAATTTCTAGAATTGCTGTTCTCTCAAAAGCAATTAATTTCTTGAACCTACTCAGCGTCGGTGAAATAAACATTATAAACATAGTCTTTCATTCCTGTAAGCATTTGCAGCATCTGGATTGAAAATTACGTTCTTTGTTTCAGCTCACACTGACGTTGTTGATGTGCATCATCGCCTCGATCTACGCTGCTGCTTCTCCCCTCCCTCAGCACGGCCACAGAGGAGGAGGACTTGGAGGATTTGGTGGCTTTGGAGGCCACAGAGGTGGAGGACACCGAGGTGGTGGAATCGGAGGACATGGTGGATTCGGAGGTGGACATGGTGGTGGATTCGGAGGTGGACATGGTGGTGGATTCGGAGGTGGACATGGTGGTGGATTCGGGGGTGGACATCGTGGCGGATTCGGTGGCGGACATGGTGGATTCATCCGAGGATAACAAAACAGTTCAAATATTTGCTTCATGACCTAAGATAAAAGTAAATTTTAGACTCCCGTTTTTAGGTGCCTAAAGAATCTTTACGGTTTGCTTCACGTTAAAATCCTAGCGTCAGTGTTCAAAGATAAAATCCTAATTTTAAATGACGTTTCAAATGAACATTTCCTGCTGCGAAATAGTCTGCCAGAATTGTACATTTTAGCTCAATTTAAATTTTCTGCATTAATATTAGATCAGTAGCATTATTTAACTTATGCTCATGGACTCATCTTCAACATCCTCAGTAATCTCGTTTAGTCATGTAATCGACTCAGTGTGAAGGAAAGGAATATGAAATATTCTCCTCTATTCTCGAACACTGATCGTTTTTTGTATTTTTTCGCCGACTCATTATTGCGTCTGTGTTTGAGTGACCGTCGTGTGCGTTTTAAAATAAATGATGAAAACTTGACGAGCGAGTTTTATAGCCCAAAACTAAGTTTACAAACAATCTTAATTCCTAGCAAGTTGTGCATGAAGATTGTCTTGCTTTGGTGTCACGAATGCTCTCACAGTTTTCTCGCCAACTTAGTGAAGCTGTTTAATAAAAAAGACAACGAAATAAAAAAAATTCAACCGCCAAAGAGAATACTGAAAATGATTTCTTATATTGAAAATCTCTGATACGAACTTCCCTGCTACTATGGTCGTTCTTTTTACCGTTCGTGTAAGATTCTTTACAATTAATAAATTAGTACTTTATTTTAGCCCTTCGAAAAACAATTTGAAATCTAAACCTTCATATAATTTGGCATTATTCATAGGTCATGCATAATAATTCATAATTATATCAGTTGATAGACGAGTTCGTTTTTCAAAAGTTGGCAAACTGTTCCGCGCGTTTGAAATTATTTTATAATATCTGCAAATAAGAAGACACTGGAATTAAAGCCACACAAAATAATGTACGCATAAGTTTGCATTATGTTAGGACTGAACTGTTCATCTGAATATTTTGAAGAGCTGGGAGGGTGACTGAAGAATAACACAATTTTATTATAAATATTCATTAATATGCATAAATAAACCAATGAAGAAAAATCAGCACTAACAAGTCTGGTTTTAACAAGTAGACTACAAAAAAACTGAAATACCTTAATATTTATAAACTACAGAAACCGAAAAGCTATAAAAAATTGTTTAGGTGATGGAGGGTCCAAAACAAAAGATATACTAGAAAGCTTTTTTTTACTTTACTTTCTTTAGACGGCATGGGACTTGGGTATCAACCCAAGGATGGGCCAAACGGCTCGTTTTATTGCTTTATTCTATTCTATTCCAGTACAATATAAAATCACAAACTGAACGCTAATTTCTCGGGTGACTGAATTGAAAACTCGCAGACTCTGCTGGAACAAGAAGTCGCCAGTTACTGAATTTTGACTATAATAGTCAATACTGTGTTTATAGAGCTAAGTCCTGAGGACCCAAGAAGAATGAGTTCATCACAGCGCATTCTTTGAATCAAGATCTCATCGTTAGTCTGGTGTCTAGGGCTTATAGGCTGGAGCACTCACCTAATAGTAAAAGAAAAGACAATAATTTGTAGAATTGTTTCTTCTCAAATAAAATGCTTTCGTGTTGTAAATACCTTCTTCAAACCCTCATTAACAACTTGGGTAATATACGCATGCTTGTGTGGAAGGCATGATGCTGTATTAAGGTTTTTTATATCGAAAGCCATGAATCCAAGCGTTCGTTTTGCACGACACTTTTCTCATTCCAGCTCTTTATTTGAGTTCAAACCTATGCTCTTTGTTTATCAACACAACTTGAATGATTATTCTTCATACATACTATGTGCATTAGACTTGCCCTGATGATCGAATAACTCAACAGTCGATATCTGTTTGAAAGAATTTTAGCTTACTTAACGAGTTATAACATCACTAGGGCTCAGTTAAAGTTTCTGATTTGTAAAATTATTGAAAATTCTTGAGTTTAAACTTGTCAGAGACTTCTCATTTAACAACTTTATTTACATCTTGCACTGTAATTCCTGATTATTAAATCCTGCACACAACATATTAATTTGGCTTAAAGTAATTTACGTATAAGAAGTAAGATGAACACTAGCAAAATTTTACACTCATTTTAGACCGGAGTAATGTCCAAAAACACAACACGACTGTAGTACTCCTACAGGTAGAAAATAAATACACTAACAATGTGTAAGATTATTTTATTAAATATTAGATTGTAATTTTGATGTATTATTTATAGTTGCTTTCAAATTTTCGTCCTCGCGACTGTTGAAATACGAATATGAATTCACGGAGAAAATTATACAGAAAAAAATGACCATGTGGTTTACTAATAGTAATGTACCACATTACTCCTACCCAAAACTCTTACCACAAAATTCTCCTTTTTTCACTAATTCCATATTTTTATTTCCTGGTGTTCTCTGTAGTCTTGAAATGAGGTGTAGGCATCCTGATAATCTGTTTTTTTTTGGGAACAAGTGTCATAAAATTTATTAAAAAAGCAGAATTGGGTTGTTAATGTGATATCATTATTCCTCATTTGAAAAAAAATAAGTATTTGTGTATTCACTGAGACTTATATGTTCTAGTCATGACGTGTGACAAAATAGTCGTCTTATAATTGTATAATCACCCACTTATATACATAATCGTCCACAACCACATGCGTGACTCAATAACTACAAATAAAAGTATTTGGAACAATACAAATCGTCTACTGTTACACTTAATTGCTCAATACAATTGATAAAAAAGGTTAGAAAACCGTATTGAAATTTTACAATGAACTTGATAAATGGGGAAATTCCCTCATTATATCGTTCAGAAGGTGTATCTGTGTGTGTTATTTCTTCAAAAATTACTTTACATTTCGAGTTCAGACTTTCAGTAGATTTTCAGGGATTTTAAATTAAAATGGTTGTAGTTTTTAGTCATAAGAATGCTTGCCACACACACAAAACTCCATGGGGGATCCAAAGACATTTTAAGCTTTCTCAATACCTTTTACCTTTGAATACATTAGAACGCATACCATATTTGACGCATGTTTTAGATTGGTATATTCTGCTGTATAAGAGATATTCATTAGAAAGTGTTTTAATGATTTGTTGCGACAAAAGCTTAATCGTATGAAGCGCTCAATAATAATTAACCAATATAGACTTCATTAGTAAAAGGCTGTGGGTTGGTAAAAGTTGTGCCATGTCCAAAAAAATTCATGTTTTTTGAAGAAGCTGTTAACTGAATTGAAGAAAACTTCTCTTCAGGATGACAAATTTTGCCACGGAACACGAAAGCATTGGAAGGCTGTGCTGCCACGTGGTGTTGTATAATTCGTAAAATAATTCCCAGGAAGAATACTTTTTGTTTTTTCTCCGTGTGATAGGCTCTATTTCAGTTTGTTTTAAATATCTAGCGAAATACTGCCACACTTTTGTTTCTAAATAAGTTCCGCATCCGTAAACAATGAGCCCAACTATTCATACTCGTACTTGCTCATGGGAAAGTTGGTGTTGGTAAATTCATAACCCGCAGGTCCCTTTTTTATTTTCTTCCTGTTATCTATTCGTGAAAGGACACATAAATTAGCAGCGGTTAAGTATAGTTGATGACATATATAGTTTTATATGTCATCCCTAATTACTGATAAGTTTAATTAGTGGTCTGCATGACATAGCTTCCGATATAACTGATATGGTGATTCATTATCGTGATTCATGTCTCGGAATAGTGATACGGTTTTTCATAAACCAGCATCATGGAAAATTACTGCACATACACTTTCAATAGCAATTTTTCATAGTGAGGCCACGTGCATTAAAAATACTACCCTTCCATCAGAGAAAAGAACTTTCAACTTGGGAATTGCATTATTTTCCCGCAACCAATGCAGTTCTTTGTTGTGACTCACAGGCGTAGTTGGACAGGTTTTTGTGAGGGAGCAAGTTTTAGGGCGAGTTCTGCACTCTAACAACTGTGCGATAGAAAAAGAATATACAGTTGGGCTGTTGGGAAGAAATGCCGGTCGGCGAAATTTATGCTTCTGTAATTCAGTGTTATGCTCCAGAGGTTTTGCTTGGAGACTAATTATCATGTTTACATTCACCAATTACGATAGAAATACTTTCTAAGATTCATTATTTGTGCTAAAAATTCAGGCCAAATAATTTTATTGTGTAGCACATCTTCGGGTACATGTACATGTTTCATGAAATTTAGTTAGACAAATAATTTCCCATTATTTCATTATTAAACCTTCCACTTCTAAACAATGATTTCTACACTCGCTGAACAAAGTAATTAAGGAGGCACAACTTGCAACTTTGAACGATATTCATTTAGAAAAACAAGTGAATTGAGGTAAACGTCACTGTGATTTCATTAAGGTTTGTAAGATTTTGCTTGAATTTAAAATAACAACTGGTTTTTATCTACTTTAATGAGCTGATTATGGATACGTAATAGAGTTTCTCAAATCTCATTGACCTGAACTGTTTATTTCTGTATGGACATTACTTTCTGCAGGTGAAGATTATTCTGCAATAAGAACACGATCAGGAATTTTTAAAACCTCAAATGGCTATCAACTAGGTATAATTCAACTGAAACATTAAGACTTTGAACTTTTTTTAATTAAAATATACTCTAGGTTCGAGAAAGATGTGAAAATAGGTGAACAGAATTGGAAAAATCATTCATAAGTATTTTTGACTGAAGATATCTCAGAGCACTCCTAAGTTCAACGACAAGAGAGTAAAATTACTACCATGAAAGTGTCACTGACCTTCGCTGCTCAGAACGTATTTGAAAGACCACGTGTAAGCTCTGTCGTGTTGTTTTTGAGCGTGTATTTGGCAGGAGGAATTATTTCTTAGGCGTAATTCAGAAAGGTTATTGCAAAACTCAACACTAACTTTCTCGTTTAGTGTAAGTGTCGAACCAATATCAAACTCGAAATAGGACTTAGAGACATTCTTAGAAGCGTTTCTAGTGCAGCTTGCCAAGCCACGAAGAGGAGAGTTACATAGATGGATTGTTTTTAGACGCATCGAGAAATCACACAGTGAACGTAGTGAAGGTAACATTTACCTTGCGTCTTATAAAAGTGGTGCCTCTGACGATTACCGAACACAACCTCAGCTGCTTTCATTAAAGTCACTTGCATCCTCTCCAGCAGGCACACAACTGTCATGGCTTCATATATAGCGGTAAGTTGTGTGTGATGTGAAATGCTGAATAGAAACTCCGAGTTGTAGGAGTAGTTGTCATACACATATGATGCGTACTCACTCTGATCTTTCTGACTCAACTTAATGAAGCACTTTTGATCCATCATTCTGTCTTAAAGAAAATGTACTTGGTAAAGTACGAAGCATTTACAGATATGCATCACACGGCTATTAGGGAATTCACTATTGGAATAAAGGTTTCTATACCTGCGTAGTCATTTATTGGTAAAACACACAAAAATTAATTTCACCTACCTAGCTACATAATGTAGAAAGAAGAGTGTGAAAAATATTGTTAATATTTTGGAATGCATCCTTTTAAGTTTTCCCTTACAGTCCTTCGTAAATCATTTTTTTTTTCAAAATTCGAGTTATTCCTGGTATTGAATCAGCATCGTGCTAATGGCGCTTTGAATTATATTACAAGAAATAAATTTGTTATGGGGAAGCGTGAAATAGTACAACAAATAAATATTCTCGCTTCCCAAAGGGAAGAAGATATCGCTCTACCTATGTGATTTACTGCAATAGACAGACGTCAGTCTGCGGTACATTTCTTGTTGACGCTGTTAAGACGTATATGAGTTAAGACGAAGAGGTCAAGATCTAGCGATGCATCTCGAGCAACAGCTCAGTCAAATCAGGAGCATCCTTATCTGCTGTCGGAGACAAGGTTTCCCCAAGCCTCAGCCAATGGATCTCTGCACTGCCATCAATGTTGAAGTTTCACAGAGGCATTGAAGAAGTTTTGTTCTATTTACTTAAGTAAGAGTAAGAGCTTAATAAGTAAGAAGTAGGTAAGAGAAAAATTCAAAAGATGTGTTCTGGGTGCAACATTATCAGACGAATGTTATGAGTTTTCTTCACTTTACTGTCGATATGAAGTAGAAAATTTCTGTGATTATTTTAACTCACATTCTAACTTGAAAACATTAATCAGTTTCCTGATAACAACACACCATATCACTTATTTTTATGTTGTGTGCAAAAAATAAACAATTTTCAAAAGAGATTGATAACACCTAACACACCGCGATAATAACAATTTTGTTCATTTTTCATAAACACTAATACATCATTGCATTAGTCACGCTAAATCTATCAGCTTTCAATGCACAATAGCATAACATCAAAAATTTAGCTTTGCAAAATTCGAGAGAATTTTTACGCGACATTCATCATATGCTTTTATCAAGACAAAACATCAATAAATATAAACAGTTAATTAGTGGTATGTGAGTCAGGAGCGAACAGTTTAGAATAGAATAGAATGAGGCTATAGGAACGAACCTTCTGGCCCATTCTTGGGTCGGATAATTACTTCGATAATTATTCGGTTGTTTACCCAAGTCCCATGCCGTATTTCTAGCCGCGTCAACCATGTCGGCAGCAGGATTATATTACAAGAAATAAATTTGTTATGGGGAAGCGTGAAATAGTACAACAAATAAATATTCTCGCTTCCCAAAGGGAAGAAGATATCGCTCTACCTATGTGATTTACTGCAATAGACGTTATTGTCTCAGCTAACAAATACCACAAGCAGGATAATGGCCAATTTAAGGGGATAGATCCCGACAGTCACTATAGGGAAGAGTAAAATATTTTCGCCCTTTGTAAAATGAAGCTTACGTCGCCCAGCAGCAGGTTTCTCTGTCATGTCTTACTGAGTAACTTTCACTTGCGGCTGTTGATGACAAAATCAGTGAGTACGGATATTGACAGACAAGGACGAAATTTTACTTCTAGTCTCTCTAGTCGTCAAGGACTAGTCTCATTATTCTCAAGAAGAAAAACACATTGTCTTGTTGATAAATTTTTAAATATTTCTTCGAGATTTGTTCATAATTGTTAATGAAATATTTTTTGAACAAACTGTAAAATTTTAGAACAAAAATGAAGTGTTTTGTTAATGAATATTAGCATCACAATTATTATTCCCCCAATCTCAATTGAGATCAAATAATGCCAGTATCCCTTTCATGTGATCACCGTCTGTCAAGTCATGTATATATCCACTTTTTTAAATGGTAAAGAAGCAGCTATATTGATGCATCAATTTTTTTATTTTGAGATAACTTCCAACGACTAAATAAAATGAAAAGCATGCCATAAATCAAATGGAATGTAGACAGCACCAGAACAGAAATGAATACAATGACTCAAGTGAAACGTACAAAATGGAACAAATGAAATGAAGACAGTAACCTAATTGAAATAAAGACAATGACATTGTTTTCATTGCAGTCATATATTGGCAGCAAAAGTCAGAGTAATGCATGATCGTCAAAATTGTACAATTGTTTAGGGATCTGCAATTAAATTAGCTCGAATAGTTAAGGGAAGATATGTTTTGTTGCTAAATAATGTATAATATGTATTGTTATAAGAGTTTCTGACTAATTTTAAACAACCTGAATTAAGAGAGCTCAATGCGATTATAATCATATAAACATATGTATATGTAGACCATAAATATTATTAGGGAACCGTTTGAACACAGAAAAAAATTTTCACGCTAAAGAATTTTCGCCAAAAAAAGGATGTAAAATCAGTGTTAATTAAGAAATAAGAACTCAATGAATTCTATCTTTCAGATTTTGCTGACCTTCGCGCTGTGCTAGGTAGCTTTAGAATACAGCACAATTTCTTACAAGCTTAAGAATTTTAGCCAAACATATGATGTAAAAACAGTGTTATTAGGAAATTATAACTAAACGAACTCTATCTTTCAGATTCTGCTGACATTCGCGCTGTGCTTGTTAGCTTTGACGCATGCAGCTCCATCTCCTCTACCGCTTCCTCTGCCCGATCCTCAACACGGACACTTCGGAGGACATGGTGGATTCATCGGAGGACATGGTGGATTTAACAGAGGACATGGTGGATTCCTCGGAGGACATGGTGGGTTCAACAGAGGACATGGTGGATTCCATGGTGGGCATGGTGGATTCATTGGTGGGCATGGTGGGTTCAACAGAGGACATGGTGGATTCCATGGTGGACACGGTGGGTTCCATGGATAATGAGATAAATTTTTAAAAAGAAAACGTTTTAGATTGTTCTTGAAAAGAGCGACATTATAAGGTTTTTCATCTGCTGAAGTTGAATGTCACGTAAGAGGATCCGAAGAAGATGTATACAGAAATTCAATGCATCATTGAAACTCGGGTTGAAAGGTCAAAATCTATGCATTTACCTCACTGTCATTTACTTAAGCAGCAATGATTAAGAACAGTAAATCAATAAGTTGTTGGCAATCCAATGTTAGATTGAATTTGATCGTGATACTCATATGTTAGAACATTGATTATGTGTTTCGTTTAGATTGACCATTTTTTACCAATTTATATTTATCTGTTTTGCACCCTTGTGCTCTTTTCCTTATTTTCTTAACTTCTAGAATCTGGAGGGTACATCACTACGTACAAATACAGTGAATTTGTAATGAACTATGAATACTTGCCTAAATACCTTTTTCTCACTGATGGATCTTCCGTTCACATCGGTGCACATGTTATAAGAGTTTGATTTCAATAAATTTTGAAGAAAGGTTTATCATGTTTTTATTTGCCCTCGAATTGATACACAGCGGGTCAACGATTATAATTACAAAAAATAAAACATTTACTCGTTAGAATTTACAATACTTAAATGTGGCTTCTATCATATTTACTGGTTGATTCGAAACTATGTTTTCGAGTTGCGACGTTTGTTTCAGCTTGTGCTGTTGACATTTATTTTTTCTAAAGAGATTCATTTAATTGCAAAAACATGCTGTGTTCGCTGAAACTAACTTTACTATACGGCATGGAACTTGGATAGCGAGCCAAAAGTGGACTATTCGACTCGTTCTGTGGCCGTAGTCTACTCTAAGCTATTCACCACAACCTTTCCATCGTCATCTTCGTTGAGAAGATATCAAACCCCTATGTTGGGCACCTGTCGCAAGTATAATTGTGTATTCTTTACTTCCGAACTTGTACCTCCACATCAATTATCTGGAGGCATAACAAGGGGTGAATTCAGGATTAACTTATTTTATTATATCTAAGGAACGCTTTCGTCCTGGAATGTTTGTCATAGAAGCTGAAGTAAAAATATCGCAATGACCTATTGATTAGGCGCGCTAAAACATACCTATACTTTAAACTTCAAATTACTTTTGAAATTCAATCAATTTTTTGAGTGTCATCAAAACAACATGAGTAACAAAATACTTTTTTAAGTAGAAATAAAGTAAATGTCCAAATAATAGGAACATCGATTGAAATATAAAACACTTTCCTACATTATTTTTCTCAACCTTGTGTCCATTATAGTTCCAGGGTTCATCTGGAGGAAGGTCAGAGGAAAATACGTGTATGATGAAAACGTATTAATTCGTTAGAAGCGTGGTTAAGCAGGAATATAATAATAATGATAATAATAGTAATTGGTTAGAAACAGCACATGTTTTGATGGACTATAGTACAAGAGGATATTACTTTCCTGTGTTGGGCGACCAAGTCACCGCTGACGCGTCCTCCAGAGATAACCAAGCGACAATAACAAGTTTGGAGGCAACGGCTTACAGAGCATCATTGGAACGGAAGCTGTTAATTCTTGTGTACAGTTTAAACAGAACTAATTAATGCGTATTTTTAGAATGATTTCGATTGTTTAAAGTGCTCCTTTCATTTTAAAGAATGCTACCTCATTTGATTGAATACAGAGTGTTTATTTGTTGGAGCTGTAACAATGCTGTTGGGTATAGAATAAATAAATAAAAATGAATAGAATAGAATAGAATAGAATGAGGCTATAGGAACGAACCTTCTGGCCCATTCTTGGGTCGGATAATTACTTCGATAATTATTCGGTTGTTTTACCCAAGTCCCATGCCGTATTTCTAGCCGCGTCAACCATGTCGGCAGCGGGATTCGAACCCGGGTCTTCCCGCTCGAAAGCAGACTCGCTCACCAGTCGACCAAGCTGGTGATTATCAACGACTTTAATTTTCAACAGAGTATACGGTACATATACATTGGGTTTTAAATTCTTAATGTTAACATCTTTTGAGTATTGATGGTGCTAAAAGGTTTTCAGTTGCAGAGAAAACTAATTAAAATATTTTTTTGCCTTAAATTTTTTGCATAAGCTGTGGTGTTTTATTAGATTTCAGAATGAGGTGCACACTGATTGCTCACTGAGTAGACAAGGAGTACAGTATCAAAGACAGCAGTCATAGCGCTGGCAGAAAATATTATTTAATTAAAATTTTTTAAGCAGAAACTAAAATAATTCCAACCCGAACCAAACTATAATATGCACGCTTCTTATAAAAAAGTGCCTACAAGTTACCCCTAAAAGAGTAAACTTATACTTCAAGATTATACTTACGGCTAGTAAGTTCATAAACGGTTACGTTTAGTTAGTTCATAAAACATAACATAAAACAAGAAAAAAAGAACATGATATCAAATTCATGCTTTAACGAAAAGTAACTTATTGAAAGTACCAAACTAATGCGGCAAACACATTTCCAAGCAGATTTGAAATAATATTTGCTCGAAGCTATAACAAATTTTTCGCATTTCCAACAAGCTTTTAATTTCTTAGGTATTCACTCAGAGCGCAGTCAGTTATTCTTGTTTTGCTGCAACATTTGAGTTTCTAAAATTGCTTGTTTGTTAGATTTTTTCTCACTCATTACTCCTATTGTATCACGCCGTAAAAAAAGCTGTTCCTGAAAAAACATCCATGTGTGATTCTAGATATTAAAACAGCAAAGACAATAGCATACGACATTATACCTACAAGACTCGCTTTCCTTGTTCAAAGATCACTATTTCGAGCCTATAATAGATTGCTCGTCGTAGAACGAAAATTCTACGTCCACAGAGCCGTGGAATTTCCTCGGAAGTGGTCCGGATAAGCACCAGTGTAGTTTCGATGTGACGGCCTAACTTGCTTCCGCACTCAGGAGTTAACACTGTTACCTACAGTATATAAGCAGTTACTCTGCTGTGCTCCGTTACTGCAGTCGTCTGGGTCGTCAAGAAAACACAGCGAGAACAAGTCCCAAGATGATGTCTAAACTTACCGTAAGTTTTCCTGAGTTATTAGATCAGTGTATTTAATTTAAACTTATTGCATGTTAAAATTGATTATAGTGATTAATTACTTGTCCATGTTAATATATTTTCAATGCGAGCTGCTCTAGTAATTAGTATATTTGACGTTGCGTTTGACGTAATTTTCGATTAATTTGTGTTTATTGAGTCTACTCTGTTTTCTCTGAAAACTTGATTCGTCTCGAACCTACATAATGAATTACAGTGTAAGAATCATTCTATTTTAAATGTTGTGAAGTAAAGCTCATAGTTCTATATAATAAACATATCATCGTTAATTCTGTGACAACCGCACTAAAAATAACAGTAACTATAAGATAACTTGTGAAAATTTACTGTAGTAAATTTGCTATTAGCTGGGTATGAAAACTATGAATGACTATTTATTCCCATACCAAATTTACATCCCGATTCTTTTTTTAAGTTTGGCTACTGAAAAATTCCGGTACAAAATACAGGACTTTCAACAGAAAATCAACATTCCCCCTCACGACGTACTTGTGTTTCTGATCATTGTAAACGCAGGACGTCATTTAAAAAATTACCTAAAGCAAATACCAGAAACTGGAGTCTTATACAATACGTCATATCCTGAAATTCAGCGGTCGTAACGTGATATTCTTGGCAGCTCGTTGCTTTGTTGGTGCTGGTGCTCGTGGCCCTCGCCTGCGCCATGCCCTACCCCGACGCTGACCCCGCACCCTACCCCGAAGCTGACCCCACCCGTGGATATGGAGGAGGATTTGGTAGTGGACATCGCGGCGGATTCGTTGGGGGTGGTGGATTCGGTGGTCGTGGATTCGGTGGCCGTGGTGGTGGATTTGGTGGTGGATTCGGTGGTCGTGGTGGTGGATTCGGTGGTGGATTCGGTGGAAGTGGATTCCGCGGCGGAAGTGGTTTCGGCGGAAAGTGAGAAATCTTAACTTATTTGTAAAAATATATGAAAATTTTTAGTAGCGGCTGGCTTCACTCATAATAAACTCTTTAGCAATCCTCATCATAAATTAGCAGGTTGAAAATCAGATACTTGCGGTTCATAGCTAATATAGGCCTACTAGTAGTTGTAAAGTCATATAGACTAACCAGAATTTCTTAACTAAAATATCAGTAATTCTAAGCTAAGATACCAGTGTTCAAAAGTCAATCATCCAGGTCCTTAACTTTAGAAATGCACGCATCAACTCAGATTTCCTGTAATGTCTGTCATGCACTGGGCTGTACAGCTAACTTTTTACTTTATGCAATATCTCCTAAAATTGATAAAACTAAATCAGTTCTCCAGGATTGAAGTACTAGTACTGTGCATCAGTAAACCGCTAAACTTACATCAATGGAAGTGAAACTGGAATAAAAAAATGCATGCTTGTGAATGCTAAGGAATATATTTATCGTGGAGCCTGCTGCCATTTTTTAATGATATTTTTAAGAGTCATAATAAGTTAGTACCGTCAATAAATATATTTTTTTTAAACTGTTTTACCATGAGGTTAATTTTCGAACATTTGCATATTTTCTAGTGATGTATTTGAAACAAAATACAAATATCCATGAACTTTTTATCACTGCTTGACTTTATAAGAAGAAACTTAATTGGCATGAGTTCCCTAGGAGCCAATGTCTCTAGCAGCATGGTGCTGAGCCAATGAACTAAACGTAGACTCACAAAACTGCACGATTATATCCTATTATTTTTCCGCCGTCATCTGGTACCTGTACTCAAGAAATTGTTAACTTGAATAAGAATATCACCCTAATCAATGAAACAATACCAAAAGTTTTGAAACTGTTATTTGCAGACAGTTGTGCACGACTAATCGTTCATAAGAGGTAAAGACTCGATCAATTTCTTTTCGACCCAATTCACACAAAAATTTCTTGCTAGCGTCGACAGGTATTTTATTGCTCTCATTTTTTACGCAATTTCTTTCTTTTTCAGACACTACGGCTGATGAGCTCAGGCTGTCAACTTCTTCTGATGAAATTAATATGAAACTTATCACGTGTTTCTATTTATGAATCTAATTTTTGAAACATTAAAAAATATAATTGGAACTCAAAATAAAATAAACAGTAAGATCAGTATGAAAATGCGATTCATTAATTTAAGCCTGATTGCTGGAATCTCAGTTATTTATCTATTTATTTATTTATGTAGATGTATTTATCGAAAACAAAATAAATGTATGGAGTTTGTGAAGCGACGGCTGCCACTTCCGTACATAAACCCTTCTTGCATGCTGCCTTTAATTGTCCCTTCTCATATTCATTTTACACCTGTGAATACCATGACAAGTGGGCTGCTGTAGATCTCCAAGAACATGAAGTGAGAATTGAATGAAACTATGTTTCAAATTTATAAATTTTTATGGCATGGTTGTGCAAAAACTGTGTAAGAGAAATTTTAACTGGGCAAAACGCCTTTAAAAAAATAGACGCTTGTAGTACAAGTACTTTAATACTTTAAATTAGTTTTAAAATTATTTTTCATACATCCTATGAGTCATATTGTTCAAAACTGGAAGAAACAATGTAAAAAGACTTGTAGTTTATGTTTCACCATTCAAATTCATTCAATACCGCCTTGTGAGAACCACAGAAACATAACATCCTCAAGTTAATGAAAACAGTTTGAGAGCTGCAGTCAAAGCACAACGCATCAGTCATGAATAAAACCTGCATGAATGATTCTACGAAATAGCAGCAATGACAATAACCTACCGAATTATATGAATTTGGATTGGTTGTCTCGCTCTGACAACTAATAATTTAAACTATTATAGACTGTCTGTAGACAAATTACACGTCGGAGAATGAAAACACCACGTCTAGGTTACGGTAGGATTTTCTCGGAGAGGGTCCGGACATGCTGCAGTTTCGCTTCGTGTTGCGGTCAAACCAGTTTCCAAAGCACACTTATGAAGTGGTTGCCTCCCTACACTGCAACCTATATAAGCTGTTGCACCGCAGCGCCCCGTTATTGCAGTCCACAGGGTCCTGAAGAAAACTTACTCAGAGAAAAGCATCCTCGAAATGACATCTAAACTTACCGTAAGTTTTGCGCGTATCATTTGCCTTAGAATTTTAGTAGTAATTTCAACCCGATACCTCGAGTTCAACTACGCTGAAATTTCTTTGTACTTTTCAAACTTATCTTACAAAATACAGATACCGTTAGGGCTATAATACATCTATTTTATTGTTGTTAATGGCTGTGTGCGAAAGCGTGATAGGAAACTTTTTTCTTATCCTCGTAATGGAGTTGTGCAGAAGCTACGAAAGTACAAGTGCTCAAGCCCATGAAGAGAATTGTGTGTTTGTCATTTAAGGGACTGAAGTAAATATGGTACTAAGTTTTTTGATCATGTGAAACTTCTCCCAAACGCAAAAACAAGTTAAAAAGGGTGCTCCTAAAAAGAAAGCTTTATGCGTACTGAAACACAAGAATCAAAACTTCCTAAGTATTTTAGTTTCCAATTCGTAGCTAATTCCTGTGGAAATAATTTCCCCCCAAAAGTACCAAGCAAAAGTTAACATTATCATGATTTTTACAGAATATTTATAAAAGAAAAATTGGATTCAACTAATTTATTCTTTGAACGTATCTAGGTGGTCATTTTCACGTTGCTAAAAATATTTTCAGAGATTTCGCTGGCACCTACTTTCAACCTAAATTATGCACATTAAATTAAGAGGTGATACAAGAAAAAGTGTGTAATATGTACAATATATACATTAAAGTATTCATATTTAAAAACTATTATATTGTTATGAAGGTTATTTTCTAAACACACTATTATGTGTATGTTACCTACATGAGAATACATAAAAAACCTGAGAAAATAAATATTCAGAATTTTTCTTGATGGTACGACCAAGCAATTTAAGTTACTTTGGGGGCTAAAGCCTGATAATATATTTCATTTTATTTGGAGCGGCTGCCAAAAACAAAAATTAACGTCCGGCTTCAGGTTATGCAAGACAGAAGACAGAGTTCTCATACAGGACTGTCCTGCCTCTATTAACCACATTACACTGAATGTGGTTCGTAACTCAATTCTCCTCCATGCCCGTTTTCTGTTTTTTTAAATAATCGGCATGTACAAAGTCTGCCTACGCACATTTGACCGTAGAGTACACTTTTGTACAATTTTTAGCAGCATAACTTGTCTCTAACCCTCCAATATGGGCACATCGTTATTTTTACTTTGGTTTAAATTTTGGAAGACTGAGTGTACATAAATTGACGCTCGTGGATGCATTGTAGTCGCCTTTTACAAAATCGAAATAATGAACACCAGTGTACATGGCTCCTGTGAAAATTTGAAGGTTTTTTAATTGATAGTGAAAAAAATATACGAATAAGTTCTTTTCCTAGCGGGATGACAGGATTTCTACATTTCTTCACCGCTGACCGCAAATGTGATACCTCAAAGCCACCAAAACAAGAGAGCTGCACTCGTATATTCTTCAAAATACAATCACTCTTCAATGTAAAAATCATAGAAAGTCCTGGGTTTCAAGAAGTTAACCACACACAAAATGCAAACAATTGTAAACCCAGTCACAAAATATTTAATATCCTGAAATTCAGCGGTCGTAACGTGATGTTCTTGGCAGCTCGTTGCGGTGTTGGTGCTGGTGCTCGTGGCCCTCGCATGCGCCATGCCCTACCCCGACGCTGACCCCTCACCCTACCCCGAAGCTGACCCACACCGTAGGGGTGGATTTGGAGGAGGACACAGGGGTGGATATGGAGGCTTTGGTGGTGGATACAGTGGTGGATTCGGTGGTGGATTCGGCGGTGGTGGATTTGGTGGATACCGAGGTGGTGGCCATGGTTCATTCGGCGGAGGAAGCTTCGGACATGGAGGGTGAGAATTTTGAACTGACTCATTTACCACTTTAACAACTTCTGTGGCAGAGATTTGTCTGCTCATGGAGGTTTCACTAGAAAATCTCCATTTAGATATCAACCGTCGTAACGTCAGGTATAGCATTTGTGATATCACAGAGTAACAGTTTTAAAAAAATCTCTAAAGGGAGATATTAATTGACATACAATTAGATACTAGCAGATTTAAAGTCAATATTTTTAGTTCCAATATTAGATACTAGAAATTTTAATATCAAGTAATAGCAAGTTAAGCAAAGATATTCGCAGTGCAGGGTTAAATTACAACATTTCATTGGTAAATGACAGCAGTTTAAAAACTGGCAATAGTTGAATTACGATATGGTTGAAAAAATTCAATTTTATTACACATCCAGCGGATCTAATTTCATGTTTTTCTATTCTGCATTAGAATTCAATTTTTAGGTTCAGAAATGCCGAAAAAATTGAGACTGTATTTTGTTAGGCAATTTAACCTAGGCTCGTTTTTCTGCTAAATCTTCATGTATAGGTAAGAAGTAATAACGCAGGATGATATTATAAGGGTTTTATGTAGAATATTTAAATAAATTAGGCATAAAATAGGTTGGAATGTTATATTGTTTTCCTTCTCCTACAGGCACTACCGCGGTTAAGAAAGGGCATTCAACTTCTTTTTAGTGGACGAGAACGACGCGCAGCTAACGTCTTTTTAAAATTCATTGTGATATTAACTTGCATTATGAGAAAATAAAACGAAGAGTTCTATGCAAACAGGGCCAAAAAGATTCATTTAGGCCCCAGAGTATGACTTCTTCATTCATTTAGATGCGCTTGACTGCGAGTCATTCTCAAACCATAGAGTAGAAATTAAAATATATAAAATGGAATACAAATATATTTATTTTCTCAAGGAAGGGCTACTAGTCCGATGAATAAATTATTCTTATTTAAGTATTGGTTATCATTATCCCCCTCTGATTTTTTTGTATATCTAGAGTTTATTAATGTAAGTACAAACCATCTTAATTTTATCACATTGTACTCGTATGACAAATATTTTTACACTGACTGTAGTAACTTTAAGTCTCCTAAGCTTTTTATTACTGTAATTAGCTATCTATGTGTGCATTGTAAGCTCTGATCGTTCAAATTCCGTCGAGGCCAAAAGAAACCGCTGACGCTCGCACAACTGTTGTTCATGCATTGTGACATCAAACTTAATTAAAAGGCGTTAGGGAATTTATTGATATTGAAAACCTCTCTGATCTAAGAATAAGAGGACAGAGAGAGTCTGTTTAGATCCAAATCACGGAGAAAGTTGAAGTGAATATTTTTTTAATCTCTCATAAAATGGTAGGTGTTTCACTCTGCTCTTTTACTCTGTTGAACACTCTTTCAATTGCAAACACGAGAGGCTCATGATGCTAGAAATTGTTTTTCCTGTCAAAACACCTGCCTCGTCTTAAAAATGTTGCTTTCCTCACTAAGTGCAAAATGCCGGGGAACTCCGTCCTATTCACGTCAGTAAAATATCTTGATCCTCCGGTCAGAATATCTTCACAAAAACAAGCGAGTTGTTCGCACCTCACTCTGACTTGCGTGTAAATAAGAAGGTAAATATTGACTTCAGATACGAACACAAAAAAATGCGGAACAAATGGTGTCGGAAAACATCATTCTGTTGGCTTGTGTCTTGCTGCAATATTCATTCAAATTACTTTCAGGAAACATGAATAAAGGAATATCAGCGAATCTTTCACGCATAGGTAATAAATGTATTGACTATGGCACAATCTGAAAGTTGAAAGGCATAATTGCCTAGAAAAATTGTTCTCATTATGGATTTCGTCCGAAAACGTATTACAGTACAATACTGAACCTTATTACAATTATTAAGTATATAAAAAGCTGTAACTCTAACAACGGAAATCATAGATATTTATTCCTGCAAGAACAGAGCCCATTTCTATCATCATAGGAATTCAAACTCAACGGTAAGGTGAAGAAATTTGTTCCATCGTTAAAATTATGAGTCGTCAAAGACTTCCTTTTAGTATTATGTATTTCTTTAAAGATAATGAAATGTTTGGTTTGTGCTTCATATAATGCACCACTACGACTTCCTTATATGGTGTTTTTTCAGTAACTTCTGATTGTAGAGTTAATAAATAAAAAATTAAAAACACAAACAATAATCTTGATTATAGAACTCTTCGTTACTATGTTCATTTGATGAATCAATTCGACGCAAGTACAAAACACAAAATTATATTCTTCTTTAAAAGTCACACTTCGCAGATACCATTACATTTCATGTAATGGTATCCGTGAAGTGTGACTTCACAGATACCGACGACAACTGCCCATTTCTGAGCAGAAGATTCTTAGCGTAGTTATTTTATCCTACCATCCCTACCTCAAAAGTTTGTTTAGTTAGTGATGAATGAACTCGAAGTGTTGAGTTTTTTTTCAGCTCCTACGCATATACAGCAGGTCTTTTTGCTGCATCATTGCGTCTGTTCCACTCATACGCACGGTGATAAGGAGCATCAACACTGCACATTCTAAGTCAGATCTACTCGTACGTTTATTAACTCAGCAAACATAAAAATAAGCAACATTGCCTTTCTTGCTCACCTCATTTAGGAGTCTCATCATGGCGAGCTGCTATTCACCTTCTAGATCTGGCAATTTCGTTTCAGAACGTTCCTTGTCTTCCTCAGGAGATGAGGCGTCGTCATCGTCATTACCGCTGGAAAAACCCCACTGCTCAAGTGGTTCTAATGGACCTAAGTGTAATGTTTGTGAGGACGACCGATCATGTTACAATTGCTAGCTGGACCATTTTTGAGTTCATAAATTGTTATGGTTACGTAGCAGTTGACATTCAGAAACGTGATGTGAGAAAGGAATTGTTCAATAAGATAAGTAAGCAATAGAAATCCTAAAAAGTTTTTTTTTCACCAATTCCTAACGTACGAGTCATATACTCGTATTTCTGAGTAACTTTTTCCTCGTGTAATTAAGAAATTTCTTGTTAAACGTAAGCACACCATCATTGACTTTAAAGAATATTCATAAGCAAAACAATTACGCACTTTGTTGTTTTCGTTCATGATGTGATAGATTATAATTCATGATGACAATATTTTCATGCGTATTCAATGCTTAATTACATGCGTTTAATTCAATTTTATTTACCATGAACGTACACAAATGTTATTTTAATCAGTTAGTTAAGTAATCGGCGATCATTTCACTCTTTATTCAGTTTTTTTCGAGTCTAAACATCAATTGAGGTCTGGGTGTTGCCTGCAGAGTGTAGGTGACTTTTACTTCTCTGCATCACAAACGATTCATTTTTACAGGTGCGGCAAAGCAACATTGGGGCAGCGCTGTGCATATTATAGTTGCTTCTTCAGTTCGAAGAACCGTGACATAAATCAGGATTGTCCGTCTCGTAAAAGATCGTTTGTATTTTCCAGCTCAGAACTAGTCACTTCTTAATCAAAACAGCCATGATTTTCAGGCTATTTATGGGACAATTGTAAGCAATAAATATATTAAATTTTTTTTTCATTTGACTCAATTTTCCATTAACATAAAAAACGAAGTCTTAGATTTAAAGTGAATGTAATGTTTTCCGTATCATTAACGACACATTTTTGTCAAAATTGTTCAACTTTTCAAGTGCATGTGACGATCGCACCAGTATTCCTTGCAGCGCCTACGGGCGCTAGGAAAGAATGCTTGTTTGTGCTGATTCACGTTCTCCTTATTTTCGCCTCGTGTGTGCATTTTTGTGCTTCAGACACAGACGCCTTATATAAGAGGACCCTGGATCTATCCTTCCAGAACGACCTGTTGCATTGTCCTGTGAATGACGCCCTCATCTACGGGCCTCTGCATCCCGACAACACAAAACAATACGGAACAATGGTTACTAGATTAACGGTTTGTACTACCTTCAGTTTATCGTTGTTGTGTCATTCCTCCATTGGATGCTTCATATAACACGGTTGTATTTGTGGCTTTTGATTCAAATACAACCGTGTTATACTCGATGAGAATGAGTTTTTATCCATCAATTCTGAAGTATGCGTTAGAGTTATTGAAACCAAGTGCTCTAGTACACATTACATCATTATTCTCATTCTAAAACCTGCTTGTAATTGGTACCAATGCATGTAAATTGCAACACATCATGATTTAAGTATCACATTAAAGATGTACTTACATTTCAGCCTAATTTTCGAAAGGTTAACTACTTATTTAATTTAGTGAAGCTCCTAGTCATGCAAAGAGTCTGTTCGAGAATTGAGAGAGTAAACACTAACCAACGAGTCAACACCATTTTGTAAAGTTTAAATGAATTTTCCCAAGTTGATGCTGATAAAAAATAACTGAGGTATTTTTGTGAGGTTAGAAATTACATCAACAGCACGAACATGTTACCTATTTGATTTTTGGATCAATTACTGTTTGTTTCATCAATCCCTTTTAAATTTAGACTTTTTTGCATTACACAAGCGTCTAGAAATCGATTCAAAAAATCGATGCTTAATTTCAATCCAATCATCACAAATAAATGTCCAACTCTTCACAATTTCATACAATTCAACGGCATGATGCTTTTCCTCTTACATACTTGTTACTCTTAGCATTACTGCATCAACTGGAGCTCGGGTCTTTCGCTTCTGTTAGAAGAACCTGATATTGTGCCACCACTTAGCTGTTCATTGTTCCCTGCTACATACCTGCTGATGTCCTTTTGATGTCCTTTTCTCGGAACCTTATTGAAGGGTGGACAGCACTAGTGGACTACTTGCATTTTTTCCCGTGGTAAATATAATATATTTTCCACGTGAAAAAATGCAAGTAGTCCACTCCCGTGCTGTCGCTAACACAGCGCTGACAGAGGCGATTACGATCCAGTAGTTTACTATATGAAGGGTGGACAGCACTAGTGGACTACTTGCATTTTTTCCCGTGGGAAAAAATGCAAGTAGTCTACTAGTGCTGTCCACTCTTCAATTGTTGTTCTAAACAAAACTTCACAGTTATTTCAGGTACCCTAGAAAACATGTAATGTGCCTTCAAAGTAAAAACAATTGTATTTTATTTAATTTCTAAATACGTTTGTAACTGACTGACAATCATACCGTGTGTGTAATAGAAAAAACATTCACAATAATAATTTTTATAGTGTTAGTCTGCAATAACGAGAAGTACCCTGTCATGTAAATCTTACTGGTATAATATAAAGCGAAGCTTGAACGGGTAGCTGCAGATACTTTTTCATTTAGTTCAAGATTATTTTATTGTAAATATAGCCGCAAATAACAGCTGACCAGTATGTGCATATGATAAGCAAGACGCAGAGCTCGTGAAAGAATTAAGAATGTTTTTCTTTTAATTTCATGTACAGGAACAAGTTGTGAAAAGCATTCGAAAGACTGAATACAGTTGGATTTCTTTCAAATTGTATGATGAATTTTGTACATTAGTTCTAAAAACTGTGGTTAAAATCTGCTCTGCACTATGGGTTCAAATTGCTAAAAGAGCACTAGAACAATAATTTCATGAGATGAACCCTGATTATTCATTGTTTTTAATACTTCTACTGGATAACTCTCTTCGACTTAAGTGCACGTAAATCTGCGGGTTGAACGTGAATTTTTTTTATAAAAAGTGGACCATGAGAAGCGTCTCGTTAAGACTCTTCACATGTATCATATATACGTGTTTCGTATCCTGGATACTGGTCTAAACTCCCATACATCAAATCAAAATAATAAATTTTTTAAGGAATTTCTACTTAGCGTTTCAGGTGCCCAAGTCGAATAAATACACTCTCATACCAAGGAGATCGATAGACAAACATGTTCTAATAGAAAAACCTGAATACGAATATAAAGAGTTTTTCACACAAATTGAGTAAGGGGCAAAAAGAAGCAACGGAAGCTACAGGAAACACTTCTTCATTTAAAAAAAATTGTGAAAGAGTAAACAAACATCTTACTTATTTTCCAACAAACGTTCATACAAACCTCCTCAAAAATTTTCATGGAAAACCTCTATCCAAGTTTTTGTTGAATGTCTTTCTAGACACTAACATCTTATTCGAACTATGAAGATGTTAACAAGGCATCTACATATAACTCAATACTTCAAGTAATTAAACGTGTTTGACCATACACTAGTGATACACAACTGGAGCAACAACCTCCTGTTCCTCAGTGAGCAGCTTGCAAAGTCTTATCGACTTGATAATCTGAGCCGTTACTCAAACCGGACACCTCGGCAGTTTACTTATTGAGTCTCAGGCCGCGCTAGAGCAGAACCATGCCTGTGCGTGATGACCTGGATGTGAACAGCGTGTTAGTGTCTGCTTTTCATTGATCCAGTCATAGCTGGACGGCTTTTTAAGGCGGGTGTTAATTTTAGACATTGAATTTTTCACGTATTAAGGAAAAAACCTGAGTATTTCTTATTATAATTGAAGCGGTTACCGTGCATGCTTTGATAAAGAGACCTCATTTCTACCTGTATTTTACACACATGAATTCTAAACTCAGTTCGAGTTTAATACCAAACGCATTGACCTGAAAGTGGCACTGCAAGTCGTAAATAAATTATACACGTAACGAAATTACCGTTAGGATCATTTTGTATATGCTTGGTTTATTAAAAACTTTCTTTATGCCTATTCGAATGAAGAACTTTTACTCCTGACCGAATGAATATTAATTAAAGACCTTTACAGAGTTAACGTTTTTAATCCATGCATTTTATATTACACTCAGTGGGCTGCACTATTCTTCCTGGTGATGATTGTGGTGGCAACCGCAACGCCCATCGCGCAACCAGGGGCATCACCTGCTCCTGAGCCTTTTAAAAAATTTAGAAAATTCGGAGGTTTTGGAGGCTACGGAGGCTACGGAGGCTACGGAGGTTACGGAGGGTTCAAGCCCGTTCTGAGCATCGCCATTGTTGGAGGTGGATATGGTCACGGACATCATCATCACCATGGAGGTGGTGGTGGATATGGGTAAGCGAAGAATACGAGTATAGTGAAAGGATACCATCTTTTTGCTGTGAATATGTGGTCCACAACTGTTTTACATATCAGGGAATTTTCACAAAGAAGCTCAGCAATGGCTTTCGGGATATGGATATGGAAACAAAAAGAATTGGTTTGTCTGTTCGTAACTGAGCTCACCTTGTCTCATAATCTTGACACCTTCTATGCTGTGAAGGCTAGTGGAAGTCACATCACGGTGTGAGGTCGACGTCATGTAAAAGTACCTTCAATATCTACGTCATAAAAAAGATCTTGATTTCGATCTACAAAGATGTTGTAAAAAAGTATGTTCATTTATGTGGAAACATGACATTTGGATTTGGAAGATAGATTTTATGAAAAACTAATGATCCAACTCATACCGTAAACGAAAAGCAGAAATTGTTCTTCTAGGGTCTGGTAATACGTTCAGACTCGTGTAAAGCTCATAGTTAACAAAGACATTTAAGAGTAAGATATATTCGAGGACTACAATAACATCAATGAAATCAGGGGATTTTTAAAAAGGAATTAGGTACAGTACCGATAGAGTGATGCACAGCATTAGAGAACAATTCTGGAAAAAGATTATCAACGGGGATACAATTAACAGTTGCTTCAATATGCATAAATAACCTAAAATACTCTTGTACGAGTAGGTTTCTTCTGCTGGATTCAACAATATATATATATATATATATATAT
>VCRD01000448.1:121893-152042 GCA_006783055.1 Trinorchestia longiramus
TACTGAGGTTGTGCATCACTGGTCTTACTGAGGTTGTGCATCACTGGTCTTACTGAGGTTGTGCATTACTGGTCTTACTGAGGTTGTGCATTACTGGTCTTACTGAGGTTGTGCATCACTGGTCTTACTGACGTTGTGCATCACTGGTCTTACTGAGGTTGGGGGTCATGCTGACAGAAAGGGTCCGCATGGTGCTGTACACAGGAGGAAGACGCATGCGTTGACCCCTGTCCACATTCACGGAACTGTTCACACACGCCGGCGCTTCCAGACACTCACCCACGCAAATCTGAATCACATAAATTTGTTTCTTGTTATATTTTAAATTTCTTGCAAAAAAAAGAAATTCTTCTAGGAATATCTACAACCTTGATACAAAAAATCTATCAGCGATAAAATATAAAGATCAGCAGGATTAATACTTATAAGCAAAAAACTAATATCAGTACTCATAGACACAAATCCCTTGCACCTATTATTCATATACACATACCTAGAAGCCATTAGTAATAGCCCTAAGGAGAGAATTCTAACGTAATTGAATTCTACACATGTCTTACCTTAACTTGGCAGGTGATGTCTACTATTGAGTCAGACAAATCCATTATGAAAGCAACGAGAGATGAGACTTGAATAACTCTACCGGTCATTGAGCGATTTTCTAGTTGAGGATCCGTGAAAGATTCGTTTTCTGTACCAGTATTATTTTCTATAAAAGTTTTTAGCGGAGACTGATTTGTTTTAGTTCTAGCATTAATAGTGAAAGAATCCAACACTTGTGATAATTTGTAGTCTTTTTCAGGTTTCTCAGCAAAGTTTTGCAAAATGTCCACCATGCTGCAACCATCCTGAAAGCAGAATGAGAAAAATTCTAGGACAACTAGTTAGTGCAATTTGTGTGAATATTGATTAAAAAAGTCTTAACTAAGTTATCGACACAAAAATACAGAGCGTACTCAAAAATTCGAGTGATTTCAAGTTCGGGAGAACTCACTGCAAAGTCTCTGGACGTTTTATTTTGAGAAAAGTATTGCCGTTGTTCAATAGCAGTAAATGCGCAGTAACTAACATTAGTGATTAGGAAAATTGTCATAGGACTTATACTTTTTGACGGGCCTGTTTTATTAGATTGTACAACGAAGTAATCAGTAGTACATTCGACAGCAGCTTGAAGTAATTTTTCGTCAGCAGTTCGATCATATAAAATCCCAGCACCATTCTACCTGTTCAAAAGGTAAGCGACAGAATTTTTCCTCTTATTGTTTAATACTAGTTCTTTACATCGTGTAAACAAAATAAATTTAAGAAAATTTATAAATTTAAGACAAAAATAAATTTAAGCTAGAAATTCGTTTACAAAGCCATGATAAACTCATACAGCACCCTATCGTTTTTCACGACATATAAGACGCGACGATAAAGACGGCATATAAGAAGAAGTACTGAGCGTAAGCTGGGTTAGTGAGCGTCAGAGAGAAGATTAGCCTAGGCCTACGGGAGATCACAAACTTCACCAACGATGTATAACACGTGGAGCAATTTTATAAATCAAAATTTAGGAAAAAAGGCATCTTATATACTGTCAAATACGGTAAGTGATTAACTCATTGTAGGAGTGAGACGTGGGCGGCTGTGGATGTAGAGATGGAAATAGGGCGCCGTCGACCACAGCTCATACACAGTAGGGCAGGCATAGAGTAATGAATGTTGTGTAAATTTAATGTCTTCATTATGCTCAAAAGTTATAGACTTTATGAAAATTATTTGCTTTCAACGAATATTTATAGGACCAATTACATCCTCTTTAGCGCAATGTATTCATTATTTTTTTATACACTCATATTTTAGAGCTTGTGAATTGGATGAGTGCAGGACTATTGTTTCATTTTGGACAGTGGTTCTTTTGAATGCAAGTGATTCTAATGAAATTTAAAGAGGTATTAAAATCAAAATTGTTCGATTAGCCTTGTGTAAATTGGTATTATTTGCAATGTTTTTATGATATTTAAATGATTTTAAATTAAACGAAAAACGGTCTTTGATGCAACTCCCCAGTGAACAAAAAATTGTTGGTACGACTTACACACGAAATCTTGAGAAAATACCCACTGCGATGGGAATTTCCTGGGCAAATAAAATTAATTGAAAACAAATAAATTACTACACATTACGTAAGCATAATCAACAGAACACGTGAAAAATTCGTCGTTACGCGCCATAATACTTGAAAATTCGTTATCACTCGCCAGAATACTTAAAAAATCATCAATCTCCACAATACTTAAAAATACGTCATCAACCTCTACAATACTTGTAAATTCGCCATCACTCACCATAATACTTGGAAATTCATCATCACTCACCATTATATGTACTTGAAACAAGAATAATAGCTCTCACTACCAGACCACAAGGCAGAGGAGCTGTCACCTGAGCTGCAGTGCAGTTGCTGGAGTCCAGGCTGCTGGGCTGAGTGTCACTACACTTGCCAGAAGTCTATTTAGAGCCTCTTTGGAGGGCTCCAGTTCTACCAACCAACCAACCAACCAACCAACCAACCAACCAACCTGAACAAGCAGCGCGCGCTGGTGGTGAGGTAGGCCGACCCAGCACTTGCGTAGGTGCAGGTCCAGCACGGTGTTGTGGTCCAGCACGGTGTTGTGGTCCAGTCGCTCCAGCAGCTTGCTGGCCAGCCTCGACCCGTCCAGCCTCACCTCAGCCTCCAGCACCAGCTCGAGTCTGTCCCCCAAGTTGACGGGAGACTCTTCCAGTATCCTCGTGCCATCGCCTGAAAAATAGATGATGGTTCGCGGAATTTTTGTCGCGATTGTGGTGTGAATAGAAGTTTGACACCTGCTGGAATTTGCTGCACTTGTGGTGTGAACAGAATTTTGATCATTAATGGATTTCAACTCAATTGTAGGACAGTAGGACCTCGGTTAACGAACGCCCAAGATAACGAACAAATCGGTGAACGACAAACAATTTCGCTAAAAAGTTATCCCGGACGAATTATCCCGAACAGCAAAACGAAGAACCCACGCTACAACCCAACCTCAGTCACGCTTGAGACGTTGTTGCAGTCGGAAGTTGCCTGTTTTTATGGTGTTGCATCAGTTTTTTTGTTATTTTATTGCTCTATTTGTATAATATAACCCTCAAACATGCCTCCAAAAATTTTGATTCGGTTAACGACCGTTTCAGTTAACAACCAGCTTTCAGGAACGGATTATGGTCGTTAACCGAGGTACTGCTGTACATACGTACAACCGTTCGATTAACGATTACATTATTATTAACATTAAAGAAAGGTTAGTTAAGTATTTTCTGAGAATGTTTGTTGAGGTTAAATTGTGTTTCACTGCGATCAAAGAACAGAAAAGATCTTCAGAAGAGGTACTTGGCAATAAAACTTTGAGAAACAAAAAGAACCATTACACCAAAACCATAGTGCGCAAGACTAATTATAATATCCTTTGAATGAACACTACCATGACAGCAGATAAATACATAAACGGATGAATACATACAAGAAGACAAAGAATAAATACATACAAAAGGATAAAGGATAAATACATCGAAAGAAAACGTCGTATACTTCATTAAAGTAAATTACTACAAGATTGCTGCGAGCAGTTCAGCCATCTCAGCTGTTGCTTTAGCGCCGGCCAAGATGACTCCTCACGACGCGCGACGATGTAATCATGCAAACATCATCCCAAGCAGCTGAGAATTTAGTCCTGCATCGCCACTTTACTGAGTAAAATAAATAAAATGGGGCGTCTGAAATAAATTTGTCTTGACATGAATTTCACGTTCACGTATTCGTCGAACGATGAGCCTCGTTGTTTGCAGCTTGATGAGTGCAATCATGAAGTTGCTGTGATGTTAAAGTCTAGAAGCATTGTTTCGTTGCCTATCAGTTCAGTCGAGGCAGTTTGTTGAAAGATTACACTGGAGTTGCTGATCCTACACCGCCTCATTTCTATTGAAGGATATACCAGTGTACTGGAGCTGCTGATCCTACACTCACCACTGTTGAAGGATATACCAGTGTACTGGAGCTGCTGATCCTACACTCACCACTGTTGAAGGATATACCAGCGTACTGGAGCTGCTGATCCTACACTCACCACTGTTGAAGAATATACCAGCGTACTGGAGTTGCTGATCCTACACCGCCTCATTTCTGTTGAAGGATATACCAGCGTACTGGAGCTGCTGATCCTACACAGCCTCACCTCTGTTGAGGGATAT
The DNA here is from genome assembly GCA_006783055.1 of Trinorchestia longiramus. Lineage (NCBI taxonomy): Eukaryota > Metazoa > Arthropoda > Malacostraca > Amphipoda > Talitridae > Trinorchestia > Trinorchestia longiramus. The sequence continues at coordinate 126,151 of VCRD01000448.1, forward strand.
ACCAGCGTAGAGTAGGGGCTCATCACCACATCTGTCTCGTAGGTCTACATCATCCGCCAAATTGACAAAAACTTCATCACTGCGGCACGTGCAGTTTACACGTACTCGACACGCGTTGTTCAATGCCTGAAAAAGCGCAGGAAAGGCTCAACAATTTTACCTCTTCCGTTTATTTTCAAAGCTACAAAGGAAAACAAATTTTCCTTTTTCAAAGTTCAGGGAAAAAATTGCAAAAAGATTTCCACAGCAACATTTTATCCCCGTTTGTGAGAGGAGCGACGAGACATTAAAAAATTCGTTAGAGGTTATACCTGCAATTTAGCATACCGACGGAACATAAAATTGAGTTTTTGAAGACTGGAGAGGGTAGCTTCCTGCCATAAATTTAACGAATGATAGAGGAACAATGAAGGAGGGCAACAAATGTGATGTGATATTAAGATTAAAACGTACCATAACACTTTTCCGTATGTAATATTAGCATAGCACTAAAAACGGCCTCTGTCCGAGTGCTAGAACTGGGAATAACAAAATAAAATTTATAAATTAGTTTACCCAAGTGTTAATTAATGTATAACGTTGGCTACTGGAAACCCTTTTCCCTCCAGCATCCTAAGACAAATTTTTTTGGTTGAAAAAGGTCAGGCTTCTGGTTTCAGGTAGAAATTACTCCACTTATTATTGAACTCCTTTTGTTGATCCCTGAATTCTTGAGTGCACTGCCTCATATAGAAATCCTCAAAGAATAAAAGCACTTTACTTTTTCAAGCCTACCATTGGATAACCTGAAGCAGAATACGGTCACAAAAGTTGGCGATATATGAGTGAAGAAGTCGAAGTGTTCACTAGTTCTGTTGAAGTGTTCGTCATCATTGAGCGTTGGTCGCATACAAATTTCATGCTCATACAAAAAGTTTCTGTCGTTCGAAAATTTCGGTCGCTGCTCTGAACGTAAAGACAAATGTTTTCATGTTGGGACTTCAAAAATGTCCCCGTGTACTTACATTTATGTGATTAGTCATGTTCTTTATAGAATGTAGGAGGTAAATGTGAATGACCATCATAAACACCCCTACAATATCTCCAAATTTTGGATTCATATGTGTGGTTTCTTCTACGTTGAAGCAGGTTTGTTAGTAAAAATATAATTGCACAGTAACCTTCGAAACACTCTAGTCACGTATAATTAACTTTATTCCCATTTGATATTATCAAGCAGGGTTTATCTATTGCTTCTGCTCCATTGAGACCAACATCACTGCTGAGTTATAACACTGTGAGGGGCATACAAAGGCTTCATTCAATCTATCGCATCCATTGAAGCTCGGAATGCTCGATTACTGATGTCCATCACTATTTAGTTAACGTAAAATGTTTAGTGCAGGTATTGAATTTGCAAGCTGTGCCTGCATATGGGCGAAACAAAAGGGAATGAAGAATAAGAACGAGTAGGCATGGGACTTCGGTATTGAACCAAGAATGGGCCAAACGGCTCGTTCCTATTGCCTTATTCTATTCTATTCTATTCTAGTCAGTTAAATGTTTCATTGCTCATAAAGACCCAAAATTGTCATCAAGCAGTGGAGATCTATGATACATGGTGGGCTTTGGAGTGATCAATATTACCCACTGAAAAAGAATAGTCACTTGCAGAGGAAAATTCCTTAATCAATTTCGTATCTTCGACTCGTGGGAAAATAAATCGTTAAGGTACTCTTTCCCAGCGCCGATATTTTACGGAACTCTCGAGATTAACTTGCAGCTTTGCGTACATTTATTCTTCTTTTCCCTTTGCATATTATTGGAGATATAGATGCTATACATGGCAGTGACGGCAAACAACGGCTTCACATCCAATTCCTTTTTACGTTGTCCCGATATTTTATTACTCACCATAAGCTCGCGTATTCGTGCCGAAATGCGCTTATTGCGATTCTAGAAATAACATTCAATCATCTCAATACAGTTCATCTGAACTTTATTTCAATCTGGCGATCTGCTGTGATTTTAAAGCAACGACAAATATTGAACTATCTTCAATTTAAATTTGAATTTCTTGAAAAAACTCCGCAGATACGCTCTTTGATCCAAATATTTCCCTGAAATCCTTGAGAGTGTAGATAATAAATTGCAATACAGAACTGAGTGATGAGGAGAGCACGGAAAGCGTTGCACAGCTGCGAATACAATTCTAAACATACTGGTAATCTTCGATCAATTTTAAAGCATTAGGTTCAGTCAAGCACATGTGTGCGCAGTCCTAAATGAAGCGATGATGACTAGGAAGGTTGGCAGTCAATGATGCCTGCTGACGAGGGCAGACACCTTGAATTTAGCTTTAAGTAGGCATAGCTGTAGTCAGTAGACTGGTTATTTTCTTAGAACTTGCGGTGCATTTTGCACTATTTTCAATTTACCTTGCGTAACGTAGGTAGTTACTCCTCTGTTAGGTTTATAGTAACTACTCCAGGTGGTTCTTCCCATTGACTGGTTATAAATTGTTGAAAATATCATAACAAATGTATCTGCTCTGTTGTTATATAATTTGCGTGAAACGAATCTTGATGTTATCTGTGCAGATAATATAATAAGAAAGAGGTCACAATATAGATTATACCACAAGGAGAACGTGTACGTAAGTATTAAATTTGAATCCTATCAAGATAAAATATGCCTTAACCCGTTGACAAAATTAGACGTCTACATACGTTCGCTAAATATGTCTCTTCCAGTCTTGGATGCGTATACACGTCGCTGCCGAAAAGGATGTTTTCATAATATCATTTCAAAGTTCAAAAATATAAAAAATGCAAATGCAGATCAAATTCAATTAAGCATAGACCCTGCTAGACTAGTAACCAGTACACCAATTAATTAAAAATGAAACTATTCCCTGAAATAATGGCTGGTGAAGAGGCTTATCAATAGTCAAGAACACCTGTCTGCTTACCTTAACTATGAGAACAGGGGATGCATGGATGGGGTCTGGACAGCCAGAAGACGCTTCGGACTCCAGCAAAACTTGTGAGACTTTCCAGCTCGGCCGAGTAGTGTTGGCCCTTGCGTGAAGCTGAGCGAAGGCTCTCTGAATGTAACAATCCAGCTCTGTTACTCTGCATTATAGTTCAGCTTTGCTATTATGAAGTATAACCTGAATAACATTACAGCTATGTCATTCTGCAGTATAGTTCAGCTTTGTTATTATGAAGTATAACCTGAATAACATTACAGCTATGTCATTCTGCAGTATAGTTCAGCTTTGTTATTATGAAGTATAATCCGAAAACCATTCCAGCTTTATTATGAAGTATAACCTGAATAACATTCCAGTTTTATCTTCAAATATAACCTGAATAACATTCCAGTTTTATCTTGATGTATAACTTTAATAACATTCCAGCTTCATTTTGAAGTATAACCTGAATAACATTCCAGTTTTATATTGATGTAAAACTTGAATAACATTCCAGCTTTGTTATCACGAAGTTTGACTTGCTTCCCCCAAGTTCGTCTATACTACCATAAGTTTAATGCAGTCCCGTACCGCATAGAAGCACTTACCAGCATCTCACCAACTTGCTGACGTTTTTTGAAAGTTGTAGCCTCATAGGCTATAAATTTTATCAAGTTATTACAAAAGTTATTTAGGATCCTCCATTTGTGAACCTCGATGAGACCTTCTTAGTTTGAGTGTAACTCTCGAAAAAAAATTACACACAAGAGAAAATTTGACATTTCAGGTGTATTAATAGTTATAGAATTTATCTTGACATTTTCGAGACAAATATTTTTTAAATGCATCGACATAGTTCTCTGTACAGTGCGTAGGTTGTCCTTACGTTCAACACACGCTTTCAATTAAAACTTCGTCAATTCTACCTTATGAAACATACTTAACAACACGGATCCTGATTATACAATGTTTAGCAATTCATTGGTACGAATTACTTATCCTTCATACTTCATGCAGAGGATCGCATGTATTACTAGATGATCACAACCATACGAGCAGCCTAATACATCGAGACTGCTTCATACGTCATTTCAATTAATCTAAATACGCTTCCAACAACCACTGGTAACAGCCAGCTAAGACACCTGATATTTCATTCCTTATGATCCGTGTCTCTATTTCCTGCAACCACTCTTAAGCTTCTTAGCACAGAGAGCATCCCTATTTTTTACAGATTTTTTACTATGAATTTAGCCAGGGTACTTTAGGTGATTAGGAAACAGAAGCGAGGGATATTAGTAAACAATGGATTATTATGATTATTCCGTGCTGTTTGTGATCTCTCGTTACTCTTCATAAGACACTTTGCACTAACTGCCTCTTAATGACGAGAACTATTTACTAGATGTTCACTTGATGTGGCTTCAAAGCCAACTGAACATGGTGTAACTGACATTTAAGAACCAAACATGTTCAGAAAATGTACAAGCTTTGTATTGGACCAATTAACCCACTAAAATCGATACATGATAATGCAGTTAAATTATTCATGCATTATTTTCCCGTGGTTTCAAATGGAACCGCTCGTCATTAATGGGTTAATATTCTTGCACTTTTAGTAATTGACGCTATTTAGCAGCACGTGAACCTTAGATTTAACCAAAAGTACCTTGAATTTAAAGCAATAAAACATACTTAAAAGCACCTCGAATTTTAGGTAATATAACGTACCTAAAGAAGTCATTGAATTTTAGGTTAGAAGAGGACATTAAATTGAAGGTAATAAAACGAACCTAAAGTACCTCGAATTTAAAGCAACCCAAGATTAGATCATTAACTGCAAGTGCTATCCACGCGCATTTTAGTTTGGTACAACTCGTGGTACAACTTGATAAATAGAATCCCATGAGTTTCAGATCCTGAGCTTTGAACAATGAACATAATTAAACAGTGCATAATTGGAGTAGAGCGGTAAGAATATAATAAAAACGTTCAAAATTTGCATGGAAATGACCCTCCTGTTGCATGGAACAAACATAAAAAACCGTGTCATCAAACGAGGCACAGAAAATTCAGGTCACATGATTAAAGGAACAAAATAACGAAAGGGAAGATAGTACTAAGTTACCCGTTCATCTTTTTTGGCATCAAAGACAGATTTTCCTCTTTTCGAGCTCTAGCAAGCGCATTAAATAAATTTAGCGTTGGACTCGTACAAGAAACTTCGCTCCAGGGTCCCATTATTATGGAAATTTCTTATCGGCAAAGCGAAATTTTACGATGCCTCCAATCCATCAAAGTGCATCCGACGAAGTCTTTGGATAGGATGAGGTTTAATCGACACTTCGCTCTAGAAGATAGTAAATCTCTTCGCAGCTCCCCGCGAGATCATATTGGGTGTCGGAGACTGACGCCGAGCTGGAAGATGCTCTCAAATGCGAGTCAGGCGATACCTCACCGAGAAGTACGAGACGAAAACTTCATTTCCAATCGTCCGAGAGAGAAGTGAAAAGAACTTGGTTTTTGAAGTCCGCTTCTTCAATGTTATTACTGTGGTGTAGGTGGGAATTCATTCCCTTCTAGTTGAACTGATCTATTTTTACATGTACGCAAAACTTGTGGTTTTTTCTCGTTGATGGAAATTCCCATAAAACTGAAACGTTACACTAATCAGTGGATATTTCTGTTTTACGTGAACGGCTATTGAAGGTTTTTGAAGTCAAGTCCTGACAACTGATTAAACACAATGAAAATTTAAAAACCAGCCACGTGCCATTCCTGGTGTAGTGCAAGATTTTAAATTATTAGTTACCTGATTAGAAATGAGTGGTCCGATATCTTATAACGATGAATAAGAGATTTAACTCATCTTAGCGACGACGCTAAGGTTGAAACTCGTGAAAGCTTTGTATTAGCGCCAGCAGCGTCTGTGTTTGGTATTAATACAGATGCTTTCACTTGCAGAGATGCAAACTATACCAAAGCTTGGGCCCAAACATGAAATGGTGCAATGGAAATCTGTTCTTCAATATTCGAAGGAGTTTTCAGAAAAAGATCTTTTAAGTAGTTAATATGTCGCTCTCAGACACTTACAAAATGGAACATCAGATTTCATGGGAAATTGTTCTCAACGAGCACCAACTATATGCATAAATGATGCAAGAAAATATATGTACACATCAAATGAACGTTATATCTGAAACGACGCTTTTGTCTTAATACTTCCAAATTTTCAGACATTAATGAAAGCCTTTCTCTAATGACAGAGAAAAATAGTGGGAAGATTTAAATCTGGAGACTAGAGCGGCAACGAAGATATCAGATTAGGTAATTAACTGGCATAAAAAATGGCCTTTTGAAAGTTCATCGATTCTTTTCTGTCGAACACATTTCACTGAATTTAGTAGTCACTAGTCAAATTTTAATTAAGAGTTCAGTGTTGGAAATGCTTATGTAATTTCACTGCTCCTTTATAGTAAATCCAATTTATTGGAAGAAAAGTTCGACAACTTTGCTTATTGCTGCTCCATACTGGGATCACTGCACTCAAATTTGCTTCTATCACTGTTAATTTTGTTGACAAATTTCAATTATTACGAGCGCTAATGTCTCATCCAAAATCCTGCAGGACTACCATCCGTATGAACTGTCTCTCCAGGCTGGGACGTGTTAACGTCGTGCTCTGTACCTACAATTTCTGTGGCAGTGCTCTATTCAATTTAGTAGAACACAGCGCAAAATAACTTACCACTGGCACCTACAATCTGAAGTAATTCTACCTTTTACTTGGGAGACTACCAGTAGCCAAGAAGTAGCCTTCGGCATCTAGAATCTGAAGAAGTTTTTCATTTTACTAGACAAAATACCAGTAGCTAATAAGTAGCCCACGGCACCTACAATCTGAAGCAGTTTCTTATTTTACCTGACAGATCTCCAGCACAGAATCACCTGAGATCAAATTAGTGCACATGTTTACAAAGAGCTTGTTGTATTATAAAAGATTCCTGATAACAACGCAAGTTCTACAAGTATTTCTGGAAGCGTACTCAACTTTTGCATATTCTGGTACGAATCAGAGAGATTACAATCATTCATAAAACTTTCCTTCAGAGCACAGAATTGCTGTTAAGTTCATGTCTAAACTTAAATAATTCCAGTAACCTGTAAGGACTATCATAAAGGCAAGTCGTAGTCTAAAAATGGACTCAAATATCAACGCATAATACACTTACCGAACAGTGCGTTCCACACACGATGTTTAGGAACCACTGCCTCAACGTGAAATGAATAACAAATTGCAGAATAAGAGTCTAGAACGAGTCAATGCAAAATCGATACGAGAACTCGTTCTGCTGTAGCATGAGGAGCGTTCCACTTTAAAGCTTGGCGAGAGAGTGTGTTGCTTTCACCTGATTCTCACCCTCATAGGAACCTGTGGATTTTATTCCCTCTTCTTTAATTGCTCAAACCATTCTAAAAATAAGCTACTCTTCTTTTCGCAGTGAAGCTAGTAAATATTTAGTTACTTAAAGGCTTAGATTCAGCCCCACCTTTCACGACTAAAACTAACAGAATTTTCCAATAGTGCGCGGGAAATTTTCCAAGTTTATTATATTCTATAACACGTAGTCTGAAGTGTAAAATACGAAACCAAAATGGTCACGTATTGAAATAAAGCCTTTGTTCCCGTTGAGTATTTTTCCGGAGTGAATTTCAATATATGTACAGGTAAAGCTGCTACGTACCACGGTCCATTCTATAATAGCAAGCCCACAACACAGTACGTACAAAAAACTATCGCCTTGGAAAGCTACTACATCCTTTTCTCTGCTATGACGGCTATTCTCAATTTACAATGTTTAGCAAGTATATGATGTGTCTAATAATTGTCTGTAGATATGCTGATTTTTATATAAAAACATTGTGATTGATATGGATTAATCAATTTCATTCGTCTAATTAATAATGTCTTTGTTTATTTAGCTATCCTGTTATTAAACATTATCTTTCATTAGATAATGTTCATAATTTTTGAGAGAGATGACTGCAAAAAATAAACCTCTGTTGAAATTATTGCTATAAAATCAAGCACTGCCATTACTGCTTTACGGGGCCTATCTTTTTTAGAACACACCCCGGCTGCAGTCACAGCATTACCTGCACGTAGATTTATAACAGCATACATAACTATTGTTCTAAGAGTCATTATAACACGGCGAGTCGTACACAAAATCAAAATCCCATACACTCTTTGGTCACTTAGCTTGGAAATGTGATTTGACTATCCCACCACCATGTAAACATTTTCCTTCCTGCACTGCTAGGCAGGTTATAGAAAAACACTTAGCTGCATGAATTAGCAATAGTTTGAGAAGTGTTGTACGGTCCACGTCCGCTGAACACAATTTTTGGCAATATCTTTTTTTCGTACAGAGTGCAGACTACGTTTGACCCCTACGAATCAAACCTCGTATAATAAAAAATAATTATTTTATGTAACTGAAACAATTTTGTTCACATAATGCTGTATTATTTGATTTCGAGCTCTAGAATTACAAGTTTGGGTTTGCTAGAAAACCTTTCCACTGAATTACATGCAGTTCTTTGCAGAATTTCAGGTTGTGCTAGCTGAAGAGTGGGTATCAATATCTGGGAGTATTAATTGTATTTAGAATCACAGGCCTATGACTCGAACACAGACCAAATGAAGCAGTTCATACAGTTAAATCAGTAGGTGAGGTATGCCAACTTCCATATTCCAGGAACTTCAGAAATGGATTCAACACACCTGAGTCTTCCTTGGCGTGGAAGAGGGAATACTGTCCAGTTGCAAGGTGGAAAACGAATTTTGTTATGTTGGTTTTGGTTTTTCAAGAACTTTATTTTGTTAGAAAACAAAGTTCAACCTGTGAGCATCATTCTTGACTTCGCTGAGATTTTCCTTTTGGAGGTCGGGGAAAAAAGGAACCTTTTTACATCTTTAATGATAATAAGCCTTCTTTAAGGATCGTAAGAGTGATTTTTCCTCTTGCCAAAGTCTGTAGCCATTTTCTCGTGGATTTTTTCGACTATATCCACACAGACTTGGACAGCTTTGGCTACTTGCACTGGCGTCCAGTTTGGAGCGATCGCTTCGAGGACGACCTTCTGAACTTAAATTTCACATCTACTGATGGAATTTTCTGCAGGGGATTTTGGAGCTCTATTCAATTTAGAAATCTCTGCTTTAGTATTTTATTCACGATGGAGATCCGTGTACGACACACGACATTTATTGCTCATTTAATTTATCGAGGGTAAAAAATGGAATTTTATTCGCGAAAACGTTAGGAGTGAACCTATGGGATATTTCTTGAAATAGGAATACTTTAAAACCATTTACTAGAGTAGTATTATAAACGTAAAAAAATTTTTACTCTTAAAATATTTCTTTTTTTTAACAAACTCCTCAAATATTTACTCATATAGTAAACCTAGTAAAAAAATCTGAAAAATTATTTCAAAGAATTAAAAATTGATCCAACGACTTGTGTCACACCTTGTGAACGTATATGCAGCTCTGAAAGTCTTACTTTTAACTCTTAACTATCGATGCATGCATAAATTTAACTGATCATGACTATGAAGCGAGATGAAATTTTATATGCGTCCCTAAGAAAAACCTCGTAAATAAGAGATGCATAACAGTAATGAACAACCGTTAGATGTGATACAGTGAACCACAATGCAACCACGGGTCCTGAAGTTGCTATGTGATGGACTATATATTCGTATAATTGTATATAAATATACCTGTATTTATTATAATATATGAACTTAGTATAATTATGTTTAGTTAAAAAAAGTTCGCACAAGAAGTTTTGCTCAATAATGATTCTCAATTCACGTTCTCAAATATTCAAATTACTTCAGAGTCATAGCGTGTCCACTGGTAACGAAATTCACATTTTTTATTGTTTAATATGTCATAGAAGATCTTAATGATTTATTGCAAATATTCTGTCAAAGACAATGTGTTTGGTCTAACATCTGAGAAGACGCAGCTGCATCGAATGCATTCCTCATGACATTGAGGAATGAAAAACAGAGGTTTAGTATTGATAACGGTCATAATGTTACAATGGGAGCTATATATAAAGTAAGACAGAATACGAAACTTCTATATTTTTGTCATCCGTCAAATTTAGTTCAATAAAGATACCAAAAAAACACTCAATCCAAGCTAAATTTGTCAAATGTGGTGAAGTTCACTTGTAAAATGTGTGAAATCTATCGGGGCCTAACTGTAGCCTATTTATAATTTTGATGTCAGTTTGTACTTTGTCCTACGTGAACTCAAAATTTACTTCAATAAATACGTAAGGGTGCTGATGAATTCTGTAACCAATGTCCTGGTTGTACTTTTTCCATGATCTCAGATAAGGCTCATCAAGATGCCATCACACAATTGATGAACGGGGCAGACAAAGTTAGAATTGCAGGCACTTGCATGAAAAGTTCGGATGAAGCTTCGACTACTTAACAAGACACGTCACTGCCTACTCCTAAAACAGGGACTGCTGGGTATGCATTCAGTTTACGCTGGACGAATAATCAGATACCTGCGTGGAAGACGCATTCAGTTTACGCTGGCAGAATAATCAGATACCTGCGTGGAAGACGCACTCAGTTTACGCTGGCAGAATAATCAGATACCTGTGTGGAAGACGCACTCAGTTTACGCTGGCAGAATAATCAGATACCTGCGTGGAAGACGCATTCAGTTTACGCTGGACGAATAATCAGATACCTGCGTGGAAGACGCATTCAGTTTACGCTGGACGAATAATCAGATACCTGCGTGGAAGACGCATTCAGTTTACGCTGGCAGAATAATCAGATACCTGCGTGGAAGACGCATTCAGTTTACGCTGGACGAATAATCAGATACCTGCGTGGAAGACGCATTCAGTTTACGCTGGACGAATAATCAGATACCTGCGTGGAAGACGGATACTCCTATCCATCTGTGCTTACACTACGAGCGATTCATACGAGTTTGTGAAGAATATTGGGGCTAGGCATGGACAATATCCGATGTTTACATCATAGAAGTATTATGAAACATTGCTTCATTGTTATGCAAAGTGGATAACGGTCTACAGACGTATTTTGTCAGTCATGAAGGAAGCCATGGAAATGAATATTGAAAGGTGTATTTTGAAAATTTTAGTACGGATGCTCTTTGTGAAAGATTGTAGCACAGTCGCATGTTCACGTACACCTTTATGGAGTTAAGAAACATCAGACCTATGAAGTTTGACAAATAGTAAACTAAGAGAATTGAATAATGATATAACTTCGTCCAATCATAGTGGGAAATACCTCAGGTCATGTGGAATATACGCCAAACAGATATTTTCTGTTAGTATTTGAAAAAGGTTTAAAAAATATCAGCCTTCAGGTCATACCAATTCAAGATAATCAAGCAAATCCTTCGTCACCAGTCATATCTTCATGGTAAAAATTAAAATGTTCTATTAATTTCTCACTATTTCTGTTCACTTCGCCTCTTCAAAATTGTGCCTCGCAGCGATGATTCTGACTAAGTTAACCAGAAATGCACTAACTCTGAGGTTCTTTTTTTCAGCCTAATTCGACTATCAGCCCGGCAGCTACACTGCACTGCACTGCACTGCACCGTCCACACACAAATGGTCATCAACAAAGCAGCGCGTGGACCACGAGTGAACCAGTGAAAAACCATCTCGTGAGTATCGAAAAGCATGCAGTTTAGACTTAATATCCAAAGATTAGAGAGGAAAAAACTATATAATTGCACGCAGCTTTGATAATTTTGAAGCGTGGGCCACACCCTCAGACTCACCTTCCAAGTTTCGCCTCACGTATAATTCACTCACTGAAGCGTGGGTGGTGATATCAGCGGAGCCTTCTCCTCCTTCAACCCAAACCTTGACTGGGTGTGTCAGCGAGTCGCCGGTGCACATGCTGATCATGTTACCTCTACACTCCATCTGTAAGGTTTGGGCTCGTTAATCCCTTTGAGGTACACGATTTGAGGGTAAAAAAGGGGCAAATGTATCTGAATTAGAGGGTTACTTAGTATCCCACCCTGCCCTAGAGGGTTCAATACTTCCTCAGTAATATTCGCTCATGAAAACTGTCTTACTTTACGAGTGCAAGTCGCCAGTAATATGTTCTGGTAATTGAAAATCCCCAAGATATTTGAATCACTGTTTCACTACGAAAGTCTTTGAATTTGGGGATAACCTGATCCAAATACTTTGACTACATGGGATTATGATATAGATTTATGTACACTATTTTGTCTATTAAGAAGCGTGTTTAAAATTCGAGTCTGTTTCTACTTTGGCTAAATTTCTAAACCAGTTTGAATTTTAAAAAATAATCTTGTCAGTCTCTAAGCAGAATTGAACAGTGCAGCACAAATTAATTTTTAATACCATTTATGTTACAGACAATGCTATCATTCTCATATTTTCATGTAATCTCCGAATTCACAATTTTATTGCAACTTGTGTTCCCGTCACGGCTAGAGACCTGATGCAGATTAACTTCCTCAAAACTAAGGCTATCGTCACAAGATGGGACTTTGATGTACGAAGTATCTGGAAGATCTAACTTTCTCATCATAAACTCTAGTATATCCGTTCGAGTTCTTATGTGTACTTGCAGTCCCGGTTTTTTCATGCCTTAGGCTTTCTCTTAATCAGAGACACAGGCTATACAACCATCTTGCGCTTTGTCCCGTACATTTTAGTCGAAAAAATATTGCATTTTGAGGCACTAACACATTTCCCTACAAAATACAATCGCTCTTCTAAATCTGTTACTACATACTTTGGCTCATGTTGTTTGCTTGACTCCTAAGGTATCACAAACACGATGCGTATTATTCAGTTTACTGAGCTAAACAATAGCACAAAGAGTAAGTTTAATAACGAGGTGACTGAAAACTGATCTACATCATAAACAAGATCTTCAAGACAATCAGAGGTCGATACTTTGAGGGCACTATCTTGAAGGAACTCTGAGGTGCATAGAGAATTAAGAATAGTTTGCCTTTCACAAAAATTCTTAAGAACTCTCGCTTCGTGTTTATTATCCAGAAGAATCTCACAAAATATTCGGTCCCTGGAAACGGAAGTAGAAGGAAGTAAGGTTCTGGAGAAAACGGGAGGAAGAGGCAAAAGAAAGTAGTAATTTAGCAAATTTCAAAAGTGTAGTGAACTTAATTCAAGATCGTGTTCTGCCACCATGACAAAGTCTTATTTATTTTCAGATCATCAGGAACCCGCTAACTAAAATTTTAGGCATAATTTTTATATACACGGACGGTAACGAAGTATGGATCAGGAGCCAAAAACCTACCACGTCCTTATTAAAACTTGCCAACTGAATTTCCTAAAGAACAAGATATCAAAAGAAAGCTAATATTCACATCGCCCCTAGAATTTAGCTAAATATACCATGGATCTTCCACGAAAATGGAAGAAAACGAGGAAAATTTGATGTCTGTGACAATGTTTTTTGCTGGAGTAAATTGGGCCCAAGTCGTAATACAATCGTTGTATACATACATGGTTTTAAGCCTGTTGCTGTGACACGCAGAAGCTGCCTGTATAAAGTAAGTTCAAAGAGAACTCTCGTATGTATCAACTTGTGTTGACTATAAATCCATGGCATGGAGGCTCGACAGTTAGCTTCTGTAGTTCAATTTTGATATTAAACTGTAGTTTATAAGCTTTCTGCTTGGCCTGTACATCGGTCAAGGTCGCACACACACGTACTGGCCACACTTGTGCATGCACCTTCACATGTACCCCTCACCACCTGCCGCTCACCTGCTAGGGTACTAGACTAAGAGAACCATTACTCCAATGAGGCACTCAGTATCCTCTTTAAAGAGCAAATTAGCTTATAATGCGAGTCAGTTACTTCTCTCTCACGCGTGTATGGAGCGCGAGCCAAAACATATTTGTGGTGATTCGATATCGAGAATGATTAAAAATAGAGCTCGACACAGGCTTTCCGAAGACAAATGCTTTAAACTCCTTAATCCTTTATCTTAAAAACGACCTTGGAATTATCACATGACTACCCTCGGAGACATCGTCGCTGTGTTGAAACAACTTAGTCGAGGTTGTCGAGTTTTAGTATGGTCTGAATATTCTCCGTCCCTAATTTGGGGTCAATATTGGGTGAACTTAATTGAACTTGCAGCTGTGTATTATGTATAAACTCTAAAGAAAAAGGTGTCAGTATCAGAATGTAAGTCTAGACGCCTGAACTCATTATCCAAGGCGAAATTTGATGATAATGTAGACTATCAGTCGAACAGCCGAAGATTTATTGGAGTTTGCAGTACAACTGCTGAGATTCTCGTGAGTGGGAAGGCCGAGTTGGGACCTACACGCATCGATAACACGATTGCAACCGTGCGATGTTATGAACTGTATTTTCACCCTATTATCTGAAGGCGTCTCCGCGTATCAAGAACAATTAAGCCAGTGCTTGGTGGCTGCGATCGTACACACTTTCTGTCCTTATCATCTGACTAAATTAAGAAACATGATGAATTTTTCACCCACCTTGAGCGTGAGATCTTGGAGATTACATTTGCCAAGGATCGAAATTTTCGGAGGATGACCAGTACCAAACATCGCTTGTGAATTTTCATTCATGGATTTTCCACCCACACCTCCGAGGCTACGGGGCACGTCACTGCCGTGCTCCATTAGCAGTGGCTTCTCATTGGTTGGTTTTGGCGTGACGTCAGTGGATCTTGGTTTGTTATTGGAAAAGCGGGCTCGTTGATTGGTTGGCGAAGACTCCACGTCAGCTGGATGTGCCTGTACAAGAGCTAAATTTAGAGGAGCGTACGGCGGTGCGCGGCTTTAACATCGCCTGCGACTGCACGAGAGCGTCTCGTGGTGCAAGCCTCACAAGTACGAATGATCCACACGGATCATTCTGATGTACGTGCACGAGCAGCACAACACACATCACTCTGATGTACGTGCACGAGCAGCACAACACACATCACTCTGATGTACGTGCACGAGCAGCACAACACACATCACTCTGATGTACGTGCACGAGCAGCACAACACAGATCATTCTGATGTACGAGCACGAGCAGCACAACACAGATCATTCTGATGTACGAGCACGAGCAGCACAACACAGATCATTCTGATGTACGTGCACGAGCAGCACAGCACAGATCATTCTGATGCACGTGCACGAGCAGCACAGCACAGATCATTCTGATGTACGTGCACGAGAGTGTAGCCAATAAGCAACAACAGAGTTCATTCAGATATACGTGCATGAGTGTGTCAACACCACACAGCTCATTCTGATATGCACGTACAGTTGTCAACTAGAGGCAATCAGCCAACCACATGCATACTGCAAGTAAATAGCTGCTACTTTTTAGCTTAGTGAGACGTATAAAAGCAATTGATGTGTTTGTACAGTAGAGTGCACGTAAAATCTACACACTACTACAATTTATTCAAGAGTACCAATACAAATGATCGAGCAAGTTGTTACTTTTTGTTAAATTCTTCATGAATTTCTGGAGTTAAACTCCAGAACACTTTGTGCACCAAAATGAAAATTCTTCCTTGTTTCACAATACCAGCATAAAACTGCTAATGTTCTTGCTAAATCTGGCAATGTTGTCTTTAAACTGCGAGCGTTAACCTCGAATATTTCTCAAAATACCAACAAATTTCCACTTCAAGCAGAATAAATTCAGACCAAACTACACGGCAATGTAAATTAAACTAATCATATTTAGCGTGAAGATGGAAAGTGCTTTCTGCAGCCCTCTTTGCATATTGCATTTTCTTTCTAACGAAACAATAGGTCAATATTACCAAAACATCAGAATTAAATATTACCTTGGCCTCATTCAATTACCTTTAAGAAATAATATACGTTCCAATTATTTAGTAGTCTAAATTTTTCATTCAAAAATTTTCCAGTGACCGACACAAAGTGGATTACTTATCTGAAGTAACTATGTACATACGTATTTCAGGGCCATTAACCTGAATGAAAATGATAATTTAAAACACGCGAGGATGTGTCTTGATATTTATAAGAAATACTCTTGCAGGCTCTTCTCCAAGTGTATTCGAACAGCAATATTGTTCTCTATTTTCACACGAGACTTACCAGTGAATGCAATGAACATAAATTATTCAGAGCTTGGCGATCAGAATAGCACACACGCATCGATGGAGTGCTGCTATTTTTATTCCTGTTGTTTTATTATTATTACTTTCACTACTACAGTCTTCCTTGAGATTCTCAAATATTTAAGTTAAAATCGAATGAAGCAGTGAAAACAACCGAGTAGCTGAGAATTGCAATTGGAAATGGTAAGTCCTACGGACACCAACGAAGACAGACGCTTTCAGTGCGATATTTTTTTTTTCGAGAGATGCTCGAGAATCCTACATGCTCGCCAAAGATGAAGGCCAATTTTCTTATTTATTTTTAGAACATGCGTGTGAAGTCTGAACAACGCAGGAGATATTCTGATATATACATTATAACGAACTTGAAATTCTACTCGTATTTTGGGTTATCAACGTTCGAAATATTCGCTGGTCTCGATACGCTTAGGGAAATGACGTAAGCTTTCACAAATATAGGTTATTAGGTCGATAGTTTTTTCATATATTCTATTTCCAATTTAAACGAAACTTAACGAAACTGAACCTATGACGTGATTTTTGCTCCAGAGAAAATTTTCCGCACATTCTATAAATTTCAGTGACATACATTACGTACCCATTTGTTCACGAGCATAATTTTGAGCTGTGCGACAGATGTTGCTGAAATTAATGTTCGTCATTTAAGAACTCTTTTTCCCATAAAATTTTACTTTGCGAAATAAAAAAAAGCTAAAATAAATGCAACTGAGCATTTGACTGCCCAAACAGGGCAATCGCATTGATATTTACCTGAATTTCCTGTACTTCCAGGTCCGTGTTCTCTTGAGTTGGAACTTCATCTTCATATTCGTATTCCTCTTCAGTTTCCCTGTTGCCCTTCATTTTCTCGCCTTTGTTTTCGTCATTCACGACCTCATAATCTTCATATTCTTCATCGTCGTAAATTGAACCGTCTAACTCAACACCTTCATCTTCTTCTTCTTCTTGCTCTTCTTCTTGTTCTTTTTCTTGTAGTTCTACTTTCTTTTCAGTTGTTTCTTCGTTTATTTCCACCTCTTCCTCCTTCTTGGTATGGATTGACATCGTGGAAGAATCTTCAATTGCTTTTACTTTCTCTTCTGTTGGTTCATCTTCGTGATTTTGATTGATATCTTCAGTTGAAGAATCTTCTTTATTATCATATTTATCTGTGTTTCCTTTATCATCTATTTCAATTTTTGAGCTTTTTTTCACAAGTTTCTTAGTTGCTTTCTCCGTTGCTTTCATAGGAGTGCTATTGCTTTCATTCTTTTTTGATGCTGTTGCTAACTTTATTTTCTTCAAACTTTTCGATGAAATTTCCCCTTTCTTTTGCGGCGTATCACGGTCAACTTTCCTCGTTACTTCTTTTTTTACCACAGCCCTTTTTTTCTTACGAGGAGTGCTTGAATGTCTAGGATTCAAATCGCCATGCCTTGCATCTTGTTCCACGGTTTCAAGGCTCACGGCGCCGTCGGCTGGTGCAATTTTTTTCGCTTCACTGGACCTCTTCTTCCTGGCCGCTGTCTTGGAAACGTCACGTACCGACCTTTTGGGCCGGTCACTTCGCTTACTTTTAATTGATTTTGATACACTTGTATTATTTACTTGCTGTGGCTGTTCTTCATTTAGCTTAGCACCTCCCAAGTCCGTCGTACAGGATTGAGCTACATTTTCACCGTCTGAAGATGCCACCAAATTTGGGGACTTGGTCGAAGCGTCAGGGAAAGAATCGTTGACCTGAAACCATGTTGGTAAACTTAGCTTTACTGCTGTTAATGATCAGTTTATACGCACATATGTATATAAATTGTTTCCACTAGTATATCATTGCTGAAACATAATTCTTTCACTCTATTAATATTTTATAATCATAAATGAGCCAAAGATAAAATATCGGTCACTACTAAGTTCAGTATTTGTTCAACCAGAATTGATTCGCGTGAAAGTCCGAAAGAAAAATCAACTCCATCGTTTTTCAAATGATATAAAATGGAATTAGCCCAGCAAATCTACTGGAAAGTAATTCTACTCTTGGACTGCATCATGCCAGGTCAAAAATTGCCAATTTCACGGCGCTGGAACGATTTTTACCAGCCAGAAATGCGGCTTCCTTTGGTCCGACCCACCTCGGAAAGCTGACTCTGACTCGACTCCATTGCATCGAATTTGGTCGAATTCTTCTCCGTAATGGAGACTGATGGCTTGCTGGCGGACCCTTCAGTGGCAGTAGCCCTTGTAGGGTCTTCGGTTGTGAAGGGAACGGGACGACTCCTGCATTCCAGGCATTGCAGACTGACTGCAACCCAAGCCTGCAATCCCAGCAGTCATGCAACGTGTCGAGCAACGCTAGTTTCAATGTTTGAATGCACATGCTCAATTTTACGTGAATGATTTTGAACAAAATGAACAATTTTGTATCCGTAGCCACTCTACAAGTATTGGCATTTTTAAGCGGAAGAGGGATTAAGAAAATAAGGATTTTTGAGAACATTTAGGGATCAAAAAAAGAAATTACGTCCGTATAAAAACAGATCTTCCTGTGCACTGCTATATTATACGCTGTAGAATTAGAGAGGAGGAGCTCCAAAACCTGCTAGGAGAACGAGGTTTCCACGTGCTAACATGACTGAACTCATTTCCTCATCGGGATTTCATGGTATAATCTCTAAGGTGGAAGGCCTTTTTTCTGCCATTGAGTTGCCTACTGTTTTTATTGACAAGACAAATAACAAAAACCAGAATTGTGTAAAATTGCTTTGCTTGCTTGTATTTCCTCGAGTAAAAGATTCCTGTAGTCAAGCCTTTCGTTTGTACATTAGCACGTAGATGTCCTCTACTCGTAGTCGAAAGAAGTTTTAGTTATAAGTAATTTAATTAGGCGAAAAAGGAACAACAAAGACGGCAAAAGAATCAACAGCAAAGTGAGGTATTTTGGAGGTCAGTTGTCAGATGTTATAATTTGTATTTGCTATTAAAGAAAGAAAATAAAAGATAAACGAAAGGAAGTAAAAAATAAGAAAAAAGAGCAAGAAGAAGGGAAAGTAAAAGCTTATGAAGTGTAGTATAGTCGGAGTATATAAAAACGTAGTTAGAGCATTTTCAAATACCTTATTTTCAAAAAACTTTACGGGGTTCATAAAATTATGGTTGGTAATTTAGCTTGCCACACGAAAGGAAAGTTGCTTGATAAAAACTAAGAAATAAAGCATGCCACACTTACGTTCATCATCCCCCGGAGAAAATAACAAAACAAAGCCATTAATTAAATAAGATCAATGCTTAATATGAAAAGAAGATACGGCAAGACGGCCCACAGCCAGGGCCTAAAAACAAGGTGCAAACCTACATCTCACTTTAGGGACGCGAGCTCCTAATTCTTGGGTGGAAATTTTGGAGCACCAAAACGCAATATTTCTTATCGCGGTGCACAAGAATTTTCTAATTCCGGCTCTTCAGTTAAGAAACTTGGGTCAAGAGTTGTTTAGAA
Source organism: Trinorchestia longiramus (assembly GCA_006783055.1). Lineage (NCBI taxonomy): Eukaryota > Metazoa > Arthropoda > Malacostraca > Amphipoda > Talitridae > Trinorchestia > Trinorchestia longiramus. Next base: position 145,826 of record VCRD01000448.1, read on the forward strand.
ACTGGAACCAAAGAGGTTCTTGTAAACTAATAATTCAAAATTAAACTACCATGTTGTATTTAATGGTACTTGTGGGCTATCTGTCACCGCTTTTAATTTATAGTTTCCTTTTGATGTCAAGGTAAGGTTAGGTTAGGTTAAGTTATGTTAGCTTAATTAAATTATTAATTTTAATACTCATTGGTTATCTGTCACCAAAATTAATGATAATTTAATTGAGCTAACCTATATTAACTTACCCTTAACATCAAAAGGAAACCATAAATTAAAGGTGGGGACAGATAATCCACAAGTACTATTTAATTCTAAACAAGTGAATAATAGTTTTTAAGATGCAATTGTACAGGACTAAGGGTACGAGTTTAGGTTTTCTTCCCATAAATAACAATATGGCTTAGGAATAATTATTGTCTGTTAAGTAAACAAATAAAATGCTCCACGCTCCGCACGCACATGCATACCGGTATACCAGCACGAATTCTGTCAATTAAATCGCATTCACAACCCATAATAAAAGGTAACTCACCGTTTCTGGAAATGTGTAATAAATTGGTTCCCCAAAATTAGAGATTAATCCAAAAGTTCGCTGTTTTCTGTCGACAGATATGTAAAAATTTTCAAAATTCATACCGTGGACGCCGACAATAATTAACTAACTAATCTCAATAGTCCTAATTTCATGCAGTTTACAGCCAAGATTTGGGGGAAATCTCGTTTTACATTTCGAGTCGATTTACAATTACCGTAACTATAGTTTGTATTGTGCTGGCTGACACTGGCTGTAATTGCTCAATGTGATCTCCGAGTTTCCAGCACCTTCTTTGCATTGGGTGGTACTCGAGTAATTAAGTCTCCCGTCCAGGCAACTGTAGAGGGAAATCCTGCACTTGGCAACATAAATACCACCTTCTATATATTCCCAATTAAGTTGCTCGTTAATATAAAACCGAAGTTGCTATCATAGTCGAATAATTTTTAACACGTTGATTCCGATTGCCTGATCGGTGTAAAATTTCACTTTGTACGCATAGTCACTAGAAGGATCTGAAAAAATTACAGAACCTAACCTAAGTGGTACACATACGTACCACTTCGAAGTCAACGTGTTAAAGATGACTGAGCTACTGTTATTCAATGTGAAAGAAAAAGACCAATTATTTCCAATATTAGATTACGCTAGAGTAAAACCTGCTATTCCTTTGTTCAGCATCATCTCCCAACCTCAGCCTCAAACTTTCGGTATTGCAGGATATTCGCATTTCAGATTTCCTTGCAATCAGTGAGACCCTATTTTCTTCTATGCAACGTCTCACCTCAATTTTAACTTAAAATCCAGAAAGGTAAATCTAAAACAGTGCGGACATTGTATATAATTTTCAGGCGGTTTCTTAGTGCTCTTAATGACAGTCTTCATTCTGTAAAAGAGCGTGTAGCTGTTAACTTCACTCTGCAATCGATTAATTTGATAAAAAATACCTTAAGCTATTTATTTCAATAATAATGTTTACCTGTTCGTGATATTGTACATTATCTTTATTATTATACGTACAAAAATGTCACAATGGTGGAAGACTACAATTTGATTTTTTAAGGTTTTACTCTATGAATGATGAAGACATATCACCCTAAATAAGGTAATTTCTACCCCCTACATATACCAAGACCTAAGCTACAGCCAATTGAGAAATGTATTTTCACCTACTGTACTAGTAAAATTGAAGGCGTAATTGGTACCATCTTGAGAGCCTATGATAAAATCCCAAAGGAGAACACACTCAAATGCTAGTTCGTAATTTACTAAATCTATTTGCAGCCGCAAATATATTTTTTTTGCTCTTTCAAAACCACCATATTTAGGGTCCCCAACAACGCTTGCAAGTAATTATCAATAAAAATTGCTTTCAACATTTTTGAATATTCATCCTTGGGTGTACCTGAAAGCAAGTCGGGTATTCTAATTACAGAGGACTACGGTATTTCCAGTTTAGCTACATCGGTCAACACAAAAGCAAGAGAAATGATGCTCTCGACAAACATGGACGCCGTAGGGATTAAATATACGGCTCTTTGAAGGAAATCACGTCCTATTCGCACAGAGTCTTTGACAAGAATCAGCTCCCAACAATATTCAGTGGCTATGCATGAAAGGCTTGGAAGACGCCACTCCTAGGTTCTAGTCGCCAAAAGTTCATTCTGTTGCATGACTTTGGTTTCAAAACATGTGAAATAAACTAGGTTTCAGTAATTTTTCAGCGAGCATCTATTATACATACGCTGCAGAAAGTAGGTTTTACCTTCTTGTTATCAAAATAGTTAAGCAGATCTAGTTGAATGTTACTGCAAATAAAATTGACGCAGTTGTAGGTACGATGCAATACATATCACACAAAAGCGAGCATAGATGGGAAAAAATTGCTCTCACTTATCAAGTTTGTTTATGTCAGGAATGCAAATGAAGAATTTCAATTTTCGTCACCTAACAAATTATATTTAATTTTCAACAGCTCTTGTACATCATGTAAAAAGACAATATGGAAAAAGATCCGACTTTTTCAAAGCCAGTATATAAATTTGATGTAAAACTTTGTGGCCATTAAAAACTTTGTGAAAATTAAGGTGCAAAACTATAACATTACCTATTACTAGAAAGTAAATCCATTTTATTGGTATGCATACTATGAAATCTTCAAGTTCTACATCCCATTTGAATAATTAATACTCACCAGTGCAAAAACATGGAACATCCGCTCGCTGGGAAGCATCTTATCGACACCAACTGCCCTGTTATTATAAAGTTTTACCTTCACTGCTATGCACCGAACAACATAAAATGCTTCCACTTCACAAACTCACAAGACCAAATTCAACTATTCGCTTTTATCGTTTATGAAGCTAGAAAAGAATAGAAGGTTTCTCTGTTTCTGGTTATCTTCCTCAAACTGCAACAGAACACACTTCTTCTTTGCATGAAATCTTTCTCGTAGGTGTTCTTTTCAGAGCCGCTTGTGGATCAATAAAGTTAAAAATTACTTTGTGATTTATTCAATTTCCAGCAAATTGTTTTATGTATATAGCTAAACGGTAAATTCAAACGTTACTAGCCACTAATTTTTGAATTTTAGAAAGAAAACGTTTTTAGATTTCATAGTCTCGTGTATCGTGGAAATAATATTTGTTCATTTGCATCACTGAAATATTTTAGAAAAAGTTAATGACTTAAATTATCATCGGCACTGGAGAAATGAGTACGGGAAATAAAAACAACTCAGAAGATATAGCAGAATCATTGTGAATAATATCAGGAGAGCTTCAAGTATGAACATTTAACACAATCCCAATGAATTAAATTCCTATATTTTCACCAAAACATATTCTTTTCGTTGGGTAGCATACTTTACCACGTCCAGCGCGTTGCTTTAAAAAATTCCCATACGATCGAATATCCAAGTTTAATTAATTAATAATTCCCAGTCGTGTGATCATGATTGCCCTTAATTCTAACCCCTCAGAATTACCACTGTTTGCACCAGATTTGCTTCATTCTGATGCATGAATTTTGAAGACATTATTTTAAAACTGATCGATATTTTATGATGGATGCTTTCCTTAAATGATCCAAAAATTACTTATCTTTCACAGGCATATTTTATATGTACATACATCCCGAAATTCTATCTCTCATCCAGAATATTATTTTTTGATGTTTTCTCAATTTTCTCGTCAAAAATAAGATATAAAGATATGATCCCCTTGGTTAAATCGTTTATTTAATATTTCAATGGATCTTCCTTTCTTTTAGTATAACATCTAGAATCAGATGATAGCTCGTCGTGTTTTCATTATTTCATGCCTGACTTCACAAAAATATAAACTTGATAGTGAAAATTTTTTATCTGAATAACATCAACAGATTTAAAAAATATGAAATGATTTCAGCCAATGTTCGAGCACTTGAGCGTTTCATACACCATGTAAGACCGTCCATGGTGTATGCAGTAGATGAAACGACGTCCAGGTAGATGTAACTTTCTTAAATATTTTCTTTGAATAAATTTTGTACGCGTAACGAGAAGTGAGAACTTTACTTCCCCGTTGGTATGAAGTATTTACTTACATGAAAGCCAGTCCAGTTTTATTAAACATGAAACAACAATCGAATTAATTTCCAGTTCTTGTTTTTCTGATTTGAAAATGGGATTCGTTTAAAAAAATTTAAAATGACTGACACGAAAATAAATTTGATGGCAGATGTAGAATATTGTACCCTACTTTGTGTTCACGCTCAGGCTGCCTTGTTGAATAAGAGGTGATTGCTTTTCCAGCAAGTACAGCTAAAAAAAATGAACAGCCATGATATTCCCAAAATCATGCCTGAATACAAGTCCGAATCCTGTCGTAGCTGCAAGTGTCATGAAAGGCATCGATTAAGATCCACAGGGGTATAAGAACACATCATAATACGATTGATTGAAATAGGCAAAATTATGTGCATGAATGTGCATTGAAAGCTTGCTGAAATAAGATAGAGATGCGAAAGATAGATCCACTGAAAGAGCAAGTGAGAGAGTGCACGTAAGGGGCGACAGGAGAGAGAGAGAGCAAGTGAGGGGGCGAGATCAAGAGAGAGAGAGAGAGAGAGAGAGAGGGAGAGAGAGAGAGAGAGCAAGGGGGCGAGAGGGAGCAGAGGGAGAGTTTCCGAGGGCCGCAGAAAGGTAGCAAGTCCAGTGTGCTCTCCGAGTGCTGGAAACGCAGCGTCTTTCCGTAGGTATGCTCCATCCACCCACCTCCCAATATCCTATTGATTTGTTCCCCTTGATGAATACCCGTGCAAATTAGCTGTGTCTTGTGTGAGTTGTGAAAGCCCATGTAATTGTGAGTACCATGCCTGTGCATCTTGGTCTGTTGAGAAAACATTGTCGATTATTCAAAGGCCCTCGGCGGTCGAGTGCGCTTATGCGACGGGTTACCGCAGCCGTGTCAAACCATTACGGTAGGAGTTACAAAGCATTTTATGCGCAGGATTGAAATCGATGCCGTGAATGTTATATAAGCTTACCCTCTTGCGCTCCCATTTGGTAATTTTTACTTTTCTAAACTTTTTGTAAGATTAATCTCCGATTCACTAGACATGTCTTTAAGATCTTGATTATCGATTGAAGCATTCTGGACTCTTCGACGTATCTCATCTGAATTTATGTTGCTTGTGTAAATTTCCACCTGCTGCACGGGTTTGGGTTCCCGAATTGTTATAACTATTTCTGGCAATGAATCGTAATGAAGATGCCGTGTTCCATCGAATATTTCTGGTTAATTCGTCATTCTAATTCGCCCTGCACCAATGATCTACCTCATCAGGAAAACTTCATGTTTTAATGTTCAAAATAACATTGATTGATTGAAGATCCTGGGGATTTGATAATTGAATTTTGACTTCGATTAATATTAATTTTTTTCATTATATTATAGAATTTTTCTCTGATCTCAGTACACATTCGACAACCCAGATACAAATTTTAAGCCCTTGAAACTTCAGGGTAATCTGAAAATTTTTGCGCATAAATGTATCGTATTTTCACAGTTGTTCAATTAAGATCATGTATTTTGTATTAAATTTATTTCTTCAACAGTCAAAATTATTTTTTCTAGATTCGTATTTTCAAATTGTTTGTGTTTAAAAATTCGCTCTGTCTCAATTTAAAACTGCAACACTGGCCTTATTGAAGATAATATCTAAGTTAACTCATGGATCTTCATTAACTGCTACACTCAACGTGAGAGGTATAACTGGACTAATTACTCGCAGTGTATGCGATAATATTAAAAAATTTCAGTGGTTACAACTAAAAATTACATCATACAGTAAAACATAGCTCATTATGCAACCAGAAATACACGTCAGAGGCCGCTTGACTTCGTAAATATGCTTAACGAGGACGTGTTTGTCGCTAGGCGTCGAGTAAACCTAGTGTGAGGACTGCCGTGGTTGCGACACTGCATGTACAACCATATGGCAGCAATACCTTGCGGCTGTCGCATCGATTTGTGGATGGGCCTGTCAAGATTACTTGCGTCGCAGTTCAGAGGCTGGGCTACAGAGCGCGTTCAATGGTTCCCATTGAACCTATAATGCCAGATAATAATCATTGTCATTAGATGTTAGCTATTGCATGCGCAGCATTACGTGAGGGGAATAATTTGCCCTAGTTCTGTTGATAAG
>VCRD01000448.1:159694-216820 GCA_006783055.1 Trinorchestia longiramus
GCAGGAGTAAAGTATTGCTTTCCTCACACTGAGATGTACTGCAGGAGTAAAGTATTGCTTTCCTCACACTGAGATGTACTGCAGGAGTAAAGTATTGCTTTCCTCACACTGAGATGTACTGCAGGAGTAAAGTATTGCTTTCCTCACACTGAGATGTACTGCAGGAACAGTATTACTTTCCTCACCCTGAGATGTACTGCAGGAGTAAAGTATTGCTTTCCTCACACTGAGATGTACTGCAGGAACAGTATTACTTTCCTCACACTGAGATGTACTGCAGGAGTAACAACTGCAAAGGTTAGCATTAACTTCAAATTATATTTTCTGGCTAGCATCAAACGTGAAGATTCTCACCACGATAATTTTGCGATGACAATATCAGGAAGGTTCTCTTCAGTTTTGGATCTTAATTTTACGATGGCATAAATGATGAATATTCATCAAAGTTCAGATCAAAATTTCTTGATAGCAATAGCCAGGAAAATTCTCCCAAGTTCAGGTTATATTTTTATGCTAGCAATCACGTTGAAAGTTCTATCAAGTTTAGATCATAATTTTATGATAGCAATCACGTTGAAGGTTCTATCAAGTTTAGATCATAATTTTATGCTAGCAATCACGTTGAAGGTTCTATAAAGTTTAGATCATAATTTTTAGATCAAAGACAAGATGAGCTGATAAAGAAAAATAAATGTTTGCTTCGGCCCATCAACTGTGCTACTCTTCATACGGGTTCTATATATCTTACAAATAATATATTTCATTTATTATTACATGGATGGATAGTTGGATTAAGCTGATAATCCATCAATTGACGTAAATGAAAACCTTACAAAATTTGGAAAAACGTCCGACGGTCGTTTCTTCAAAATCAAGAACTAGGGGATATTATTCATGCTGGTGATGTTTATCCAATAATCTTAAAATAAGTAATCTGTCGGAGTCACCTATTGTGTAAGAAAACGATTGTGTTAGCTCGGTTAGACGCCACGTGTCATGAACTGTTATTCATTCCTGCCATACTGAGACTGACTACGACGCTCATTCACCTGAAAAACCTGAATTTGTGTGTTTAGTAACTCAGAATTTAGATGTGACAGTTCAGTAACCCTGAATCTGTAGCGCCGCTAAGCTTTCGCCCGTGTCTACATTTAACTTTGGCTGATTACATCTTAATGTAAACCTGTGTCACCGTCTAATTTAGATTAGTAGCTGCTAGAGTCTGTGTTTCTAAACTTAAAAAAGACATTTCTCTCTGATTGAACCTGTGATACGCCTGATTAAGTTTTTTCCAGTATAAATCACGTTAACCTAATCATGCTTCAATCCAACCTTGTCATTTACCTCATTTTTCGTTTCCGAATATAAATATGAATGTACTTCCCTCGAATCTGCTCGAATTATTTGTAAGCCTTTTGGTTTGTTACGTCACTAGCATTCGTGACGGATACTGATCTAGGTACAGCTCTGGAGCACATGTGTCATTTAAAATTGACAGCTGAAAAGCTCTTCTGCTTCTTGGATTGCAAAGAAATAAATGTGGTCAAGCCTAAAATAATATCAGTATAATATTTAAAAATAACATGAGCATTTTTATTTTTTACTCGTTTGAGGACCGACAACTGTTTATGATTCTGTTATCAAAAAACATAATTACAAGATTCTTTCACACAGATGTTCCACAATTTATTGTGCCCAGTGGGTTGCAATCATTTCCCATTTGTCTTCCCGTTATATTTCTAAGATACTTTTGAAACTCAATACTGGACTCAAGTTCTTACGTAGAATTTCTACATTAATCAATAAATTTACTTGCATCAGGGTCAGAATGCTAACGAGCAACTGACAGACGTGAGTCTGCACAGCCTCACTTGGTCATTGATGTGGGAAGATTAGGTTCCACAGGTGTGTAGGTCTAAAGCTTTTGCCCCAATATGACCGAGATCTTGAAAATAGAAAAACTGAAGAGCCCATTTTGCAGTAAATCTCTTCTTCTGAAGTCCTGACTCACGGTGATAAATACTAGCGCTTAATACACTAAATTATGTTTGTATGTTCGGTAGCACATTAAACACGTAATTCTTATAAATCAACTTTTTGGATTTTTCTGGTAATTCTAAAGACAGCAAAAAATTACTTTTTTGATTGCAATTTCTTAAAAACGTTTTAAACCCTTCATAAGAATGAACTATTTCCTAAAAATCTGTACCTACTATTCGTAAAGTGACATGAAAAAATTGACTTTAAAGAATAGATTTTTTTCAGTATTTCCTTACAACTTTCATCATTATTCGAAAACACGTGAAATGTTTTAGAAGAATATAAATAGGTACCTAGATTTGATTGACCTACATGCGCAGCCTTCTTTCTCAAATCCTAATTGGAAAAAAATTTCATTACTCTTTTTTCGAACAAAACGTAATTACAAGCTTCACAGTCAGCATCAATCTTTCTCAAATTTTCTGCAGTAACCAATGTCAAATGGATCGAAGTTCTTTAATACAATTCGCATAAAATTGCGTTCGGTTCAAAGAGCCCTGGAGGGAAACCTTGATATGGCATTCACGTATTACAGTCGGACACTTTGAAAGGAACCCTGTCCGATGAATTCAGCCATGGGTGACACTGCTTCTTGCCTTTTCTTAAACGATTTATCCAACCTGTACAACTTGTTCGAAATTGAAAGTGTGAGCAGCAATAGATTCTGTTCCATTAATGTGCGACTTGAAAATCATGCTGTTATGGCGCTGTCAATGATACAATCTTACAAAATTGTGCTGCTCATAAAACATTTATAAATACAATTCGGAAATAAAGGTCGTTATCCGAATGAATAATACGCAGAATAATTCCGAAATTTAAAATACTATTTAATTTTACTCGTGAACTTATTTTATTGTGTCATTGGCTAGACGGTTTATCGCAGTAGTAAATCAGTAGCAGTTATCAGTGTCAGTAATCAATGCAGATGGTTCCGCCTGTTCATGCCGCTCTATGTTTAAAACAAATAAGAAATACCGGTTGTGCCTGGGTTTTGGTTGCGCATCATATCAAGTAATTTTCGATAAGTGAGATAAGTACGTAGAATCCATTTGTTTAAAATGTTGTTCTCAAAAAGCGATGCTATTCATTAGGAAATAGCTACATGAGTGGTCACCGTGACTGTGGAGTGACGGTGTCCATGGCATGGGCGGTATTCCTGTCGATAACAGTCAAAAACCTGCAATAGTGAAACATGCACGGGAAAGAATAAAGGAGTTTATGAACTAACTCTACTTGGGAAGTATATTACACTGTAATCGCTGGCTGAAAGTGTGAAAGAGACATGACATTTGCTTGCATTTTTCCATCAGTGTCGCAGGGCAAGCCATTTTTATAGCAATGAAAATCCCCTAGAGATTCGAAAGATCACTCGGTAACTTGGTGAATTTCCAAACTTTATTGGAATTTTAGTTATTCTACGTTTAACACCTACCACTGGTGTACTATCTCGTTCATTTAACAAAAATATAGGCTACGAAATATTGGATGCACCTCATATGGTGATATAACGAGCCTTATAACATCACCATCTTGGTCGAATATCACCAGCTTGGTCGACTGGTGAGCGAATCTGCTTGCGAGCGGAAAGACCCGGGTTCGAATCCCGCTGCCGACATGGTTGACGCGGCTAGAAACACGGCATGGGACTTGGGTAAAACAACCGAATAATTATCGAAGTAATTATCCGACCCAAGAATGGACCAGAAGGTTCGTTCCTATAGCCTCATTCTATTCTATGTATTCTATTCTATGTACTTCAAATACGGAGGAAACTCTGTTTCCCAATCGCCTTTACATTCCTTCTATTATATAAAAATGCGAAATTGCGTTTATATGAATTTTTCTCAGGTAGCATTAACGAATTCAAACAGTATGGTTCTGGAAAGAACTCTCATGTGAAAGCTACAAAAATAAAACAACTCTTTCTACCTATCTATAAAAATAAGTTCAATATTGTTAGATAACCTGATATTCCTCTCTCGACACAGAGAAGAAATCAAATAGAAAAACACAGTCAGAACACAAACTTCTGGTAAACGAAAACTCGATAAAAGACAGTCTCAGACTACATGGAATCAATTCATCCGTAGCTTGTCATAGATTGCGCATAGAATAAATAGCATGCAGGGATTTTTGCGAGCTTCAAAGAGAGTGTGAGAGACGTAGCTCAGTTCAACGAAGTCAGACCCTTTGCTGCTGAGCTCAGAGATTTATTTCAAGATTGATGGGATTGTGCAGCAAATATACGAGGGTCTGTTCCAGTCACACGGCGGCTATTGCAAAATTTATATCGAGCTTGACTTAATGCTTTCATTTAGCCCAAAACTCCGATATTTCTTGAGTGTAAATGATGAACTCAACGAGCTCTTAAGCTTGAAAAACCCATGATGCATCTGCAGCAAATGAATTTAATGATGCAGTTTAGAAAATGATCGTGGGTGCGGAAATTAACATCAAATCCTAATTGGAAGTGAGGTTTTATATTTTTGTTGAGAAAAAGGACATAAGTTTTAAATCGTGTTTGAGTTTAGTTAAATATTTTCAACATACTTAAACCCTGTGATTACTTTACAAATACTATTATAACCTCCTTGCCCCTATGTAGAAGCAATCCAGTAACTTTAGTTAGTTTAATGACTATACAGGACAACTGTAACGTAAGGCAATTCAGATTTTCGTGTAATTATTTCTGTTGTGCGATGAGGGTCGAAAATAAAGATGGGAATGAAATGTTTTCAAGCAGAACTCAATTTATTTAGAATAGAATAGAATAGAATAGAATGAGGCTATAGAAACGAACCTTCTGGCCCATTCTTGGGTCGGATAATTACTTCGATAATTATTCGATTGTTTACCCAAGTCCCATGCCGTATTTCTAGCCGCGTCAACCATTTCATTGAAGAGAGGAACGAAACTTGCAACTTTTTAACTACAAGCTTATGAAAGAACCTCGACATTATGGTGCCTAAATTCTTAAGAAAAATTTATGATTACTGTCAATGCTATAGCAGCAGAATTGCATGAGGATGACAGAACGTGATTAAACATAAGAAAAGAGGACAATTCATGGCGTAGACAAATGTCTCCATCAAAACACAACTTGCAATTTTCCTTTTTGAGATGCACTTCCTGCAGAAACTAGAACTCATATTTGTGTTCATATATTACATGCTTGTCATTATTTGAATGAAAAATATTTTGAAATAATTCACAAAATTAATGGAAAAAAGCCGTATTCATTTAATGAATTTCAAATAAAGACAGCAAGAGGTAAGGTAAGGAAATATTTTGCTTAACACGTTGCCTCCGATTGCCTGGCCGGTGTAAATCTTCACTTTGTACATATTATTACTAGAAAGCACTGTAAGATTTACAGAACCTAACATAAGTGGCCCTCATACGTACCACTTCGGAGTGAACGTGTTAAAGTTTCAAGCACTGAGTGTACGGCTGTTTAGGTCAAGATTTTGACCACAGAGATTATACATGCATGAATAAACATGTGCCTGGGCTGTAGAAGGAATCTTGTAAGTCACATTTGTGTTCAATTGACTGATCTATCAGTAGGAGTGTGTGTTCGTGCATTAGGCTAGACCTAGAGATACCGAGGGAGTTGAGGGAGGGGTTGAGAATTCGTGCCAATAAATAATGAAACTTATATACGCTAAATAAAATGGTGTACGTATATCCCTTGGAATTCTGTTATCACGAGAACGTGTATTAAGAACAAACGCGTTTTCCTGATTAACGCTTATGTGTACTGCTCAATTTTTGTCAAGAAGTGCATGCAGTCTCCCATTATCATATGAGAGAATTAAAGCAATAAGAATAACTCGCATAATTTTCTTGAGCAGCTTCCTAGTCAACTACTGCAGTACAGTAAAACGAGTAAGCCACTTTTCCTTGCGGTCGCGTCAGAGTGAAGCGAGCGCCTGCTAGCGATGCGAATAAAAGCGTCGAGATGCCACACCTCTCACACAACCACGAGGAGGCACACCATAACAGAACTGCACGTGCACTATGCAAGCGAAATCGAGCGATCCGTCTGCGAATAAATAAAAACTGCAGCAAAAGAAGTAAAACAAAGGAAATGAAAGACCACACCTTCACAACTTGCTCGTATTTTACCAGAGCCCGTGTTTGTCTGAGCCGCTGCCTCAATTTCGTCTCATTTGTCGGTGTTGACGGAGCGTGACCTCTAGGCGTTCCGAGAGCCTGTCCCTGCCACGACAGACTACCCTGCACCGTACCCTGCTAGTTGCTAGGAGACTGTCAGCGTCTCTACGAAATTATCCCTCACAGAGTTCCTTCAATGGGCTCTGGGAAATCATTTATGAGACTATTTTTGGGGAAAGATCCGTTCTTTGATTTAACAATTATCCTCACCCTGGATTTCTTCACTTTTAAGTTGTGTGCAACAAACATTTTTGGAGCTATTTTGTGGAAAGACCTGTTCTTTAATTTCCTCAATCCTGACGGCTTTATGAGACTATCTTTGGGGCATAAAGTGAGACCTTCTTTGTCAGAGTTTGTATGATACTCTCTTAACTTTGCTTTCGTTTATACAATTTCAGAACTAAATTTTGCTGAGTTTTTGTTCGTTCAGATTATGCTATCAGTAATAATTATAAAAGTGTATTCCTATTAGTGAATATACAAGTTTATTGATTTCTTACTCCACAAGCTAATAAAGCACGACGCATTGTCGTGGTTCTCGTGCAATTGACCCAAAATTTTATATTTTGTTGAAAGTTTTCCGTGAAATGTCATAAAATTCTTCACTAAAATACTGAAAAAAGCTTTGTGTAAGTTAATTGATTTCTTCCATCAGTCTATTCCAAAAAAATTTGCTGTCTATTGAAAGTTTTTAAAGCCTTTTCAATTTTCCCAAGTTAATTTGGAAGTCATCTTTAGCGTTTACGATATATTAAGGTCTAAATTTCATCAAATATTCATGAGTTTACGAAAGTAACTTTTTTTAGTCTCTCTAAAACTTATCTCCAACTGTTATTGAAATTCTTCCAACGGTTGGCACAGAATCAATTCTTTATTTGACGTCGTGCTCTTCTGATAACATATTCTAAGCTCTTGGAAAAGTGATTGCGTAGCTATTCCAGTATCAAGATAATCTAAAGTCATCGAAGAACTTCTCTAATATTCAATTATTGACACTCGTTCCAAAGTTTCCAACTCATCCTGTATCCTGACGCTCCTTTGAAACGAATTCCTTCAATAATTCTAACTGTTTATATGAACGGATACTTCAATTGCAAAATTACTAAAATTACATTGATATGCGAAAATTTCAGATTAAGGAAATGAGTTTGAAAATTACAGCTTTCAGGTTACACATCACCAGTACATAAATGTGCATGACAGCAGACTTAACTGGCTGTGGTTTGCAAGACAACACACGCAAGAAATTATTAAGAAAGTAATCTATTGACAAGTCTAGCATAAAATACTGGAGGTTGTAGACAATCCACTTTCATTTAAGTTACGTTTGAATTGGTGCATTACTGCAGCTCCTAAACAACTTAAAACTAGCAGAGAGTAGGATTTCAAATTGACTAACATCATTGGGAAAATCACGTTCATGGGATTGATCTTGTACGTCACTGTGTGGAAAGGTTCGTCAGTGTTACGTGTGTCTCAAAGTAGTGACGGTCTTGCCATAATAAGTGCCAGGTAACTGGCTACACTTGTATTCAGGGACGACACACAGCTGCAAGGTTGGCATCTGATACGAATGCTAGAAAAATCTCTCAGTATCAGAATTATAGCAAGAAAAGCAGCGTAACACTGCAGTTTTATGTTTGTTATTGTTGAAAAAAATTACTTCAGGGAATGAAACTTAATTTTAACATTACTTTTGTCAGTTAACGTCATGCATAGACCATTGAGTGTTGAAATTATTATACAATAATTCTTTCAATAATCAACTGAATTTTTATCAAGTACTCATTGTTGCATCTTAATTGTGTGATTTTTTCATTTCGCATTGACAACAGAATTTTTATTATCATATCCTTAGGATATAACTCTTAGTTAATGATGAGTAGAGTAGCAATATCTTTTTAGGCAATGGTCTTCTATTCAATTGTTCTATTTCACATAATAATGTTTTTATTGAGAGCGACGAAGAGGATTATCATATGCCACTGATGTTTATGTAAATTAGGAATCCCCGGCAATTTCCTTAGGTCACCACTCCCTTGTCAGTTCTGGCTTTATGATCATCTCCTCATCGTCGCAGTCTTCTCACAATCCATAAAACGAGTCCAAGTTTCGTTCTTATTTATGTTCTCTTGAACGAAATGATGAAATGTGTAAGCGGTTGTTATGGTTTAGTGTTGGCATGACCGTTGGAGTTTCTAGTAAGTTTTCAAGAGGTTTTCATGTTTCAAAATCAAACTTTGGTTTCTTCGTCTTTCTCGGTTACAATTAGGTACCCCAAGCAATCATCAAAACAAAATTGAACAAAATTAGAGCGGCGGGGATTTTACCAAGACGTGTTATCACTACCTTCACATACGCAGCACCATGCAACAAGTCTGCAAACTCAAGTACGACTTTAATTAGAAAATAATTTTACGTGACACTGCCATTTGAACACATTCTCTATTTTTTTTTCTATGGGAAAATAGTTGCCTTGCGTCAGAGTTTCTGTCAGTGAGAAGTCCAACCAATATGAAATGCTCGGGGCAAAGCAAAAGTTCTCCCTTTCTAATGAGCAAACCTTTTATGGGTCCCAGAACTGTGCCAGGATGCAATAATTCGCCTAATTAGTAGGTCTTTTATGCCAGAGATTTTAACATACATGAAAACTGGTCAGTTTTATTGCTGTTATTTCCCTCCGTTTTCATGAAATTGACATAATTACTACACAATTTCTCTCCATTTCCACACATTTTAGGACGAGCTCACGTCCTTGTATGATAGTTAGGCTGCGTGCTAGATAAGGTAGACTGTTTCTCAAATTCTTCATGAAAGTACACATAAATCTTTCGTTAATCTTTTAGTGTTGTCTTTTGATATTATACAACAATTTGAAGAAGTTCAGACGTTACAATGACACTTAAGACTATCCGCTTGCTCATCAGATGAAGAACGATGCCTTTTAGATGTGTGATTCAGATTGCTTCCCAATCGCTGGCTGTAATTTCATTACTTATAACCCGACCTTACTGGCAAATTACCATAATTATTGATATTATTATAAGAACCAAAATTATTTGTTGGTTGGTCACCACGTTTGAATATTTAAGTGTACTATAAGAGAGAATTTTCCAGTAGCAAGTTAACTTTTTACCCCACTTATACAGTTCAATAAATATCTCAGTGTAAAATCGTGCCGCTAATTCAATATCAAGATCCTTGAAATACTTCATGGAATATAACATCGATTCAGAAATATCAACACTTGTAGAGTTTTTATATTCTTATTAGCGAATTCATTAATATTTTATGGATCAGGGCATTATTACACAGAAGCAATGTATTTGCGTGCATTTTAACGAGTTTATTGTAGTGATCGATGAATTTCTAAGAGAAGCGTATCTTTTATGGACGGTTATTGATAAAAATTCAAGTTATTTGATTTGTACTTCAAACGTTTTTTAAAAAACAATTCATTCTTATTATACGCATGATGTTTCCAATGCAGACTTTTCATGGATACAAGGTAATCCTAAGAACAGCTTATATGTAGAGATCTGAAAATATGTATCCCAAAAAAAACAATGAAACTAGTGAAATAGAACAATATACATAGATTTTTTTGCTTGCGTATCTAGTATAAATATGGCTGATGTTATAGACTTGAGTTAACAAGGTCGCTGTCATAGTAACTAGTGTAACCCTTGTGTACTCTGCACAAACAACTTGGATAGCCTTAAGTCTCTTATCATATCTTGAAAATTAACGAGCCATGAGTTTCATCCCTTTTACATAATTTATATTATTTTCATTTTGATTATGTCAAACTCATATAAATTACTGCTGGTACACCACAACCATATTGTATAATGTTGCGTTCCTTTATACACTGAAGAAGTGGCTTAAAAACTAAATGAATAACAACGTAACTCACATGGACAACAAGTAGAACCAGCGGAGGGAAATGGCACTGCGCTCAAAACACTTCACGAGGGAGATAATCAAGAGGCGTAAGGAAAAAACGACATTTCAGGCATATTCGTTGATTTTCGCACCTGTGTGACATTTTAGAAGATTTACACGAGAAAAACAGCAGTCGTCTTCCATTTTTTAGGTTAAATTGGGCCTTTAAATACGTCACCTGTAATTCTAAGCGTGCTAAGCAGCTGGCATGAGTCGCTGAAAGTTTAAAATGTAGGTCACGTTTCACTTTCTTTTAATAGGAAAAATAACTTTATCAATTAGTAGAAACATTTTAGATTTCTTTCGAAATTAGTCGTCTTTATTGTTGCATTCCTTAAAAACTGTTTCATTATCATGTAAAATTTTATACGTATAAAGGACACAGGCTGTATTCAGTGTGGTGCACAGTGGACAGAAATAAGTATACTTCGAGAGAATGAACAATTTTCCTAGGCCAGTGTTTCAAGACAAATGACCTTATTTCCCCAAATATTATTGATAATCTCATATCTTCAACTCGATATCAATGCTTAAAACTTGCTAACGATTTGGTTTTAAGGGATCATTGGAACGAGAGTAGAGGAACTTTGCTTATGCCTTCACTACCTCTATGTCAATCACCCGTATTGGATCAAAGGACGTGTGTTCAGCGTGGGCTGTCTGCCTGTCCCAAGTGCCTGGCTTCTTTCTCATTATTCCACCGCGCTTAACAAGATCCTCTCAAAAACTCATATCCAAGCTGCTTTACACCAACACAGAGCGTCAAAAGAGTGTTACGATAGATAGATGCAGCTAGGAAGAGAAATTATTGTGAATGGTGGAGTCATTTAGGGAGAAAGATGAGGTTTTATGTTGGTGAGTCATGAAGGTGAAACATGGTATGGCAATGGTTATGCTTGTTCTGTCGAGTTTGAGGTTTACAGAAAAATAGCGTATTTTGTGAAAAGAACATAGCACATCGAAGCATTTCCTCTCTGAGTTGAAATGTAGCCAACTACAGCATATATTTTGATAAAAAATGGAGCTTGAAGAAATTGCCCGGTGAAAAGAATCAGCAGGCCTGAAAAACAACATCTTTTCTCACGGAAAACAAAAACATGTTTTATTCTGCTTTTGTGCCGTGTTATTCGATGCTGGGAACAGTACCAAAACCTACCCACTGGTTTATAATAGTTATTAAACAACAAAAAATCTTCTGACTTCAAAATATGGTTATATTCGTGCATGGAGATGAAGACATGAACACTTGTACAATCCCACGTAATTCATGACCTCATACTTCATGCCCTTTAGTTTCAAGGATGAGACCTGGCTGATAACCGCTTGGTGCAGTGGCATAAAGGTCGAATCACAATGACAAGATATTCAACTTACGAATTTTTTAGACGAAAATAGTTTAGCACTCAAAAAATAAGAATTACGAAGTTACAATAAGTCTCATTATTTAATATATTGACAATAAATATAATAGAATCGGATGTGGCCACGGGAACGAGCCGTTTGGGCCATTCTTGGGCTGCTACCCAAGTCCCATGCCGTCTAGCGCAAAGGCATCAATAGCGCACATGCACCTCAACATATCTAAATATTTCAATCACATGCGTACACCTTAATCAACTACAAGCACTTCAGTCATGCAAACATACTGCAAACACACATACACAGTCCCAGAGTTACGACTGATATGGAATTACTACTTTACAGAATTTGGGGGTTCCTTTCCCAAAATTTATAGAAACGATTTTTGAACTTGTTCACAGTGCCAGCAGGGACGATATTTTCGGGGAACTGATTCCAGGTTCTTGTCATTTTGACTGGAAAAAAGTTGAGAGCCTGGGATTTATGTCTAAATCTATGCATGTATATCGTAATGCCATCAACAAAAAGCGGCAATTCATTGATTGCCTATTAAAGTGATTGATTGATCAATTGATTGTAATTAAAGGCAGAATGGCTGCTGCATGATGCTGTTGTTAAAGATACAATAGCTGCTACATGCTGGAGCAGCTAATTTTTTTAAGCAAAAGCTTGAAACACCAGGACAAGTAAACAAATTGAGTGAGAACTGATTATAATCGCCTACTCTTTTGATCTGGGTGATAGAAACCAAGGCGTATCGTGGCAAAAACTTGACTCTAGCATTTGCTGGACATGAGGTCGGTAGCAGCATTTCGAGACAGTTCGTCTAGACAAAACAGCTTTGGATTCCCTGCTGTGACGCCCTTAACACTTCGCTTGTGTCGCGATGTTTGGAACGAAACGTTAAGGTGCGTGAGGATACTGCTTCAGTTCTCTGGCATCAGTCAGGCCACTTCTAGCCTTGAAGCCACTTCTAGGCTTCTATACCCTCGTCTACTTATCCAGGACGCGTATGCAACGTAGTATGAATGAAGACGAATTTGTTCAGCGCAACATATTCTAGTAATTCTTCTCGGACAAGTCGGAATGTTATGGAAATTGTTTGGCCTATACATACAATTTCTTTTTTGAAATTGTTCTCTGCAGATATATTTTACCGAATATGCATCGCAATATGAGTACTTGGCTTTTACAGTTCTAAGCTTGTGGTGTTCATGGAAAATCTGGCCCAGAAAGAAAATGTTAGGCCAACACAGACTAGTTGACGACTCAGCTTAGAGATTACCATAACCGCTTAGCGTTTGAAGAAACAAGACGAAACACATTTCGAAAATCAAGCACCTTATCAAATTTTTCATTATCCAAACATTCCATGTTTTTATCACTTTAATACTTTGTTTCTCTGTTCCAATTTGAAAACTAGGTAATATGAGAGTTTTTTGATGAAGTTCTAAGATTTTAAGGAAACTAATGTCCATCGTTTTGATATCGCTTGAAAAGTTTAAGTTTATGTGTTGAAGTTGACAGAAAGATTAGAATACAGCGTTTGGCTTGATGGCTTGAAACGGTGCGCAACGGATACATAAACTACTCCGCATAACTCAGTTATGTATAGACTTTATTGCTATTCAAAGTCTAAG
This sequence comes from Trinorchestia longiramus, assembly GCA_006783055.1. Taxonomy (NCBI): domain Eukaryota; kingdom Metazoa; phylum Arthropoda; class Malacostraca; order Amphipoda; family Talitridae; genus Trinorchestia; species Trinorchestia longiramus. The sequence continues at coordinate 172,858 of VCRD01000448.1, forward strand.
CCTTTGATTGGCTTTTCTCAAAGGCATTTATTAAATACGTCTTCATCGCACATACGAACACGAACTCTTATTCAAGGATTTCCTAAAAATATTGGAAACCTGAATGATTTTTTCACAGAGTGATGTAAATTTAGATGTTCATTTTAATTTTTAATGTGCGATTTCTGTTCGGAAAAATTATTTACAGTTATTTGTGGTCTAAAAATTCAAATTTTCACCTCGGATTTTCGCTGCTACGAACTATTACGTTGTAGAAATTATTTTACCTTATAATTAGTCTATAGATTTTAATCGGTGCCAACGTGTTTTTAATTCATATCAGCATTCATAATTCAATTACTTCATTTTTAAAAAAACTTTACGCAAAATCATACTGGGTGGGTTACTTGTTTTTACATGAAGAGTTTGTTGGTTTCGAATGCCTCATAGAAGTTTCATACCGCATCTGAACTTATTGATTTACGCGGTTGCTCAGTATTTTGTTATAATTCACGGGTGTTTGTTTCTGTACAGGTATATTATAACTTGACCCTACGTCTGGCGTCAGCAAGAAGCGTTATATAGAATAACTGGAACTCTTGTTTATTGACTAAACAAGTACAAATGTAAAGATGTTCAGAGTTTATGAACATGACTGGTCATTGGCTTTTAACACCTATATTACGATTGAGTTTTGAGTTCAAAATTCATCTTTTTTTAATAAATGGACGGATTTCTATGAAATTACTCTCATTATTGTTAGATAAATGCTTCAGCATGAGAGACATCAATGACGATGACCCATTCAAGCAATTTTCAAGAATTTCTCAATTTTAGCAATGGCAAAACTAAATGTTGTATTAAGATTATTCGTATGCCTATTCTTCAACACTTTCGTTTTTTCCTTAGAGGTTCGTGCTAATGCGCAGTCGAGTCCTTCTCCAGAATATAAATTTGGCCCGAGCATTCACGGTTCTGAGAAACCCTCACTGGCTTTCTCAGAATGAACAAAGATGCATGAAGTACAGCCACGCTAAAGGCTTTGTGCTGCTGTATACGCTTTTTTTCCTTGAGTAGACGCTGTGCCAGACCGCCCACACGAGTTTGATAGGCCTCCCACGCAGGCCTTGCCTCATCTGCCTCCTGCCCTCATGCTGGCCTCCTATAGAACTCGGTCCATGAATATGTACCTCCGCGGTGCAGAAGACACGGACGTTTGTGGACCACATGAAATCCGTGTAAGTAATTTAGGAAATTTCACGAACGACAGGATTTTGTTTTTGATACCGTGAATTTAAAGGAAGTTTTATTGAGTGACTTTTTCAATCTATTGATACATTTATCGCTAATGGATTGAAGATAATTATTTGCCAAACCCACAAGTTGTATTTTCTAAAGTTGATCGTATGAGAAGGTAGATAAAGATGCAATGCGCATGAGCCCTCATGGCTGCCCAGAGACTCGAGGGAAGGAATAATGAGGCCGCCGTACTATTTTTATCGGCAAACTCTGCAAAATTTGACAAAATCATGAAGGATTTTTCCATTAACAAATCAATAGAACGTCTTGATGTTCTTACTCCTGCGCAGTGACTCTCTTTTTGTTACGCTCCTTTACAACAAGATACTTGTTCGTGTATACAAAGATGTCTTCTCGATTATCTAGAACTTCCCTTACTTATAAATGATTAAATCTAAGTAAATTCGTCACTTATAGAGTTACTGTTCAGGTAGATGGAGTTTGTGAGCGTCATTTTCTAAAAAATGACTAATGAAGTCACTTTACGCCTACCATTTGCTGAACTTTATCCTTTGGGAATATAGTAAGTAAAGTTACTCTCTGGAATTACATTTGAAGCGACGAAAGATACAAAAACAACTCGGCACTTTAAGAGAACTAAAACAAAAACGAACATCCTCGGAGACATAAATGACATTTTATCCTTAATATCGTGCTTAATGACGCATGATCATGCTTTATCAATGTATGCATAATAGGTCCGACATTCTTCAGGTGCGTTACTAGTACTAAGATATTTAAGAATGAAATGCAGCTGGTCTAGTGAGGAGATCAATCTTCTTTTATTCACGTACCACACGAGTACAAATTGCTGGAGAAATTGTTTGACCAATTCGTTTTCACCCCATCGTCCACATCGCCTTGGTTTGTTACTTAACGGAATATTAAACACTAAAATTTAATGCCGTGGCATTGTGTCAGAAATGGCAAAATAAGATGTGACTCATTTAACCACCGTCATCCCACCCAACGATTATTGTAATCTTCTCTATTACTTTATGATTGTTTACACCTCTGCTAATGTCGTCGATCACGATATGTATGATAAACATGTATTCAATTTTTATTCGAATATAGCTACCAATTGTAGAGCTATAATTCGTGTTTCTCAGTTTTGAAAACTGTACGATTTATAGGATATGGATTAATGCATACCGATTTTTATCCTCCTGCAAATCAAAAGAAAGAAGAGATAACGCAATTAATTTCTTGTAAAACTTGGCGCTTAATTCGCTAAAGAAGTTACTTATACCATGCATTTTCTAAATATTCTAGAATAGGAATCGAAATAGTCATTTTTATTTTTCACTTGACATACAGGGCGTGTATTCAGGTGGCACACCTGGAAATCAAATACAGCTCTGGACCTATTAATATTGAACATTTATTTTGTGTTTGAAACATCCGCGGTCACTGAACTTTATGGTTGTACTAAAGAATAAATGTTTGTGAATCTGATTTCTCAACCTATCATCATTCATCAAAATCAATCATATTGACACAACATCCATCATTATTCATGTAACTCAGTCGTAAACACTTCTAAAACTTGTGTCGTATTCACACACACCTGCGTCCCGTGAAATTACTACTAACAACTAAAAAAACTTGTTAATTTGATTTCAGGCATTTTCATATAAATTATATTCCAATTAGAATGTATGCGTGATTTTAACCTCACTCATCATTTTCTATCAAATTGAAAATCTCTCTGTGGTAGATTTATTAATTTCAGGAATGCTATTTACCCGTTGCACTTCACTACATTACAGCTGCTCAATTCCATCACTCCTAGTCTGCTGTCATCGTCTGTTCATCCAAGTCTTCCATAAATTTTCCCTATATTAAGCATATTTCATTTTAGATCCCAGTGAAATGCCTAAAAGTGTTCATATGAAGAAACTGTTGCAACTTTGTTTATTTTAACAATTTAGACAATATCATAGTATCATCTACGAATAAACAGGCACTCACTTAAGAAAAGGAAAACCTTTCGTAACAGTTACTGTCTTTTAGTTCACTTAGATTGGCATTTTATTTAAGGCAATAGCAATATTTTTACACCCTCTTTATATTTCTAATCAATTTAGAGTTTGAAGTCTACCTGAAGGCGATATTACAACTCTGATACAAGATTAAGTGAACCTTCTCAACGTACACTTTGAAGCAAGACCCATAATGACCATGAAACTACAGCCCCTGACTCGACTTGGCTCGTGTAGCCTCCGTTGCTTGCTCAATTACGACCAAACTTGTGAAGGTATTAACGATCATTGGCTAAGCTCTCTGGGCCAGCAAAGGTCAAGCGGTTGCCTCTTATGTGTTGGCGTCACGACATGCAGAATCTCTGCTTCGCAGCCACATGAAACTACGATGGTTTGAAGAATATATTGCATGAGATTTTTAAAAGGCGTACGTGCTCCTCCATAATAAGGGGCAATGATTGTGCTTGTAATATGAATAAACTATGATCAAAATAAGGTACATGTTTAAAAAGTCTACGTGCACCTTTATAATAAGAAGCATTGATTGTGATAACAATGCGAATAAGCTATGATCAAAATGAGGTACATGTTCTTGACAGATATTAACTTGTGCGCTGGACGACTAGTAACGGTTGTACTACTCACAGTCACTACCGCAGATCCAACGCATTCGTTGAGTTTCATAAACTCATATTCATCGAGAGTCTTGAATGTCACTTTTACTGATTACTGTTTTAGAACAACAAAATCTTTCCACAATACAAATACTAACGCATAAAAACTACGAGCTTTGACTCTGACACAACACAGCTTGAACCAATCCAACTAAAAAACTAGAATGAACTACTCTATATTCCATATCATTTAGATTAGAAGAACTCTTGAAACAATTGAGTAACAGGTTCAAAGAACGTATGAAAGCAATGTTGATGGTGAGAGGACGACGTGTGTTGGATGATATTTACGGTTTGAGAGTGAAAACTAATAGATAGATGGACCTTGATAGAAATATCCTGCTTGTGACCACTCTAAGCGATCGAACGTTTTGTTTAACCATGTTCTTTGTTCAATTCACTGAGCAATATATGAATAGTAATCGAAGAGCTTAATCGATTTCACGTTTGCTTCTAGAATTTTTATAGTTCACACGCTTTGAGTGTAAGAAAGTGTTCCATTTTAGATTTGTTTTCTTCTTCTATCGTTTTATCATACATCGTTTACTCAAACTTTTGAAGTTTGTACTGAGAAGGCTACCCAATTAAAATTTAAACAAATGTATTAAACTTTCAGATACATTTTCATTAACATAAGTGTTGTTTTAACGCTTAACATTCACTCCTTTTGCTGCTCGTAACTTAAAAATGTATTTCCTCACAAAAGGATGAAAGTCAAGCAGAGTTTTTCTGAGTTTGCTTCCATATTTCTGATGATGAGCGATAGTTCGAGACTTTCTAATTTTCCCTTGTCTTTTTTTGTTCGAATTAATGTGCTGTGTCATGTTCTTAGTGTTTTCCTTTTTGGTGGAAATTAGAATACTTTACTACAGCTTTTTGAGAGGAAAGAGATTTATTAAATATTTTGAATTGCGTTTCAGTCCGTGAATTAAGTAAACCAAAGATAGTTTGAAATTATCGTTCATTTAATTCAAACTTATGAAGTTGCTTTCGACCATCAGCATTGACTAATAACTAACTTCCCAAATATTGGTTAAGAAATCGTAAACTGAACTTGATTGGATTTTAGGGCTCTATTTTATAAAATGGTATGGTGACGTATCAGTGAACACAAAAGCAGACTGGCTACACGTGGAGACTCAAGATTACTTGAATAAACAGTATATTTCTAATGATAATTCTGTTCGTCTAGCACATATGGAAACCAGCTTTTTGATTCATTTGAAGTACAGAGTCAAACGCGAGAGCTTTTCAACTACCATAAATTGCAGATCTCTTTCGTCGATTCAAAATAATCTACATCTATTTTAATTATTTACTCTAGTGCTTCACATCAGGTCAGCTTAAAATTTTTAGGCAAAGAATTATACTTGAGAATATTATTCCACTAATTAACAATGCAACTAATTAAGCGTACAACACTTGAAGTAAAAGAATTCTATGAATTATCATCTAACCAGATGCTACAGTGACCTGACCTCACACTTGTTTCTGTGACCTTGTAAAAGAAATTATATTACTGGCTGAATTTTTTTTAAATGTTCGAGATGAATTATATCAAACGTAAATAGATAGCCGAGGAGGTATTGTTCATAGACTGGGATGAATGACTGATTATTTCTATGCTCAAAAGCAACGGCACTACAGGACATCGATGAAATATCACCTCAGTATTGATGAGTCTTTTTAGTAAGTTGTTCTATCTTAACACCATGATTGCTTACTATACTGAGAAAAAAGGTCTTTTGGGTCTCTGATTATTTTAAAATTTTGGACCCTCATATGAAGTACTTTAGCCTGTCTGTAAAAAACGATCATTAGTGGCAGTGACTTCTTTCTTCACGTTGCATTTCTGATGTCGATGGACGTTATCGACACCGACCTGTGACGTTGGTTATAGTTCAGTTATCGTAATACATATTGGTGCACAAATATTGTTGACGCATATTTTCAATGGTGTTTCATAGATAAAAATTATTTGTTGTTTTCTACATTAAAAGCTGATGAAACATTTTCTTAAACATTTTACTTTCACTATTATATTACAAAAAAGGAAGTTCACATTAACGCTTTTTAAAAGAAACCGTTTCGAGTGTTCCATTTTTATCAGTAAATTATGTAAAACAAGAAGCCATTAGCATAACATGATTCAGTAAATAATATAAAGTGAATTTATGCCATCTCGAGCTAATGTTTAGTAGACAGTTTCCATTTCCTTAATACTGTGGTTTATTATGAACGTATTTTAAGGCACGTACAATGCAGTTATTTGAGACAATTTAACCCTTCGTAGTGAAATAATGAAATCTAAATGTAATATATTTCAGGCTGGTTTTCTCGTTCTCGTCTTGTTTATCAGAAATCAGCGAAAGTACGAAAAAACTACGTTTTGAATAAACAGTCTAAGCTCTCCTCTCCCGTACGTGGAGCGGAGATATATATAATTCTCAGTTTGATCACAAAACTCATGGGCTACGTCTAAGCAAGAGCAGCTTCTCTATTTAACTTCTCTCACAAAATAATACAATCCTTTCTTCATCTTGCATTCAGCGGAAAAGTTGGAAGAATTACGCAAAGGTAGTCTAAGGCTACAAATACTGGCTGAATGTTGGAGTGTCATAGAGCAGCTCTGCATTGTAAGAATAAACAGTACCCTTGTTTTGGTACGACTGCATATGAGTTAAGTTGTTCAGTTCTTAGACAATACACAAAGCTTATTTACTGATTTTTATAGTCATGCTGTACGTTAAGGTTGTCTTTTACAAACTAGGAATTCAAGATTTATTTCTCGGAGAAATGTCAGTAATATGATTGTGAACTATAATTATGGTTTAGTGTAGGCCTTAGTTAATTGAAATAACAGTACTTGGAAATGGTATGTAAATGTAATTATCAGTCTAGGAAAATTTTCTCAGAATGTTCTTTTAATTAGATGTTATTATAGGTTAGTATTAACCGGAGCTTTAATATGCATGTCATGCCTAATCAAGATTTCACAGCCTAAAGATATTCCTTCTCTACTCAAATTTTGAAAATAAAATTTCCCAAATAGAACACATCACATTACATTAAAAACGTCACCATCGATTGTCTGCCATCAGCTCGGACTCAGTCACACCTCGCTAAATCATTCTTCACGTACAGACTCTTTAAAAATTTTACGAAATCTCAATATTCATCTTACAGTAAATAAGATCTCCCAGCTCACATTCCTAAACGCATCGGGCGCCTGTCTGCAAAATCGTCTGCAACTTTATTTTCAGCCTTGATTCTGCAAATTGGCGACAAGAAATGTCATAGCAACAGCAAATGCTTGGCAGGGATTGCACCTAGGCCATTGTTCTTGAAGCTTTGTCAAAACTGTGCCTCTAATGCAGGTATCAAGTACAGAAGCGCAGCTATTTTTCCTGATGGTTAAACTGATTGAATGCGGGGAGAACTTGCAGGTGTTGAGTGAAGTTCTGTGACACAAGTGCGAGGTGCTGCACAAGCGACATATGTTGCTCCCTGCTCACTTGGCACATCAGGGTATTTTTGATTCGCTGCTCAATATCAAGAATCTTCGAACCGACAGCAGGTTGTTCTACGTATAATGTTACGCGCTCAAATGTAGACATGTTTATTAATATTTTCTAAGATAATTTATTCATGAGCTCAATTCGATATTGTAATACGACAGCTCACCACAATCCTAAAAAAATGAATCAAGTTAGAGGCACTAACATAATGTCTAAAAGGAGATCGTCTGCTTAAAATTTTTAAAACTCGTCACTGTGTGTAAATTAACAGCACTACTTCAGCTGTCAAAAGCCGTTTCAGCCAATTCCAGCACGAGGCTGGGTGAATGATCAACTTTCGTGTTAAATCTCCATTAACGAATCACAACTGTTGTATACTCTATCAGTACTTCAGTCAATAAAAGCCCAGTTATTGATTTCGTGTAAAATATAAGGTAAAGGTCAGTGCCCATTGAGTGCTGATGCAAGACAGACGAAGACAAAGTTGAAAATGGAAATGCACAAGTAAAAAATTCACTTATTCTCTAGTTCGATGCTTGTTGAATGAGTGCACTATTTTATGTGTTGATTTAGTGAGCATCAGCAAGCGTAGTCAACTGTTTACACAGATGTTATATATTCTTTTGATTAAAGCAAATAAATATTGTCAGAGCGTACAAATAACATTTCTACTCAAGATGCAATAAAATGCATTGCTGTTCATACAAGTAACTTACCGAAACTCTACGATCACACGTAAATTTTATATACTGCCAGTTTTTTTAAATCCTGTGCAAAGTTTTGATTATCTTCGTAAAAACCATAGTTATAGAATTTCAGCTCTAAATTAACACTTCATTATTTCACGAATTTTTGGGTAATGATGGTGAACATTTCTTCTTGAAAAACTTTTGCCATGTTTTTATAAACGCTGTAACAAGTACTTTTTATAATCATTGTTCCAGTGCCAAAAAATTACTTTAAAACATGCTGCAGTCAATACTGGAATTAGGTTTTACTCTTAGCAACTAAGTTCTACAGGAAAAAGATTTTTTCAGAAAGAGTTAAGCTGTTTCTGACTGGCAACACGTAAAATAAACGACTGAATACTACTAATAAATTATTTAATTACGCTTTTTACAACGATAAACAAGACTCCTTCTTCAATGTTCAGAATTCAGAGATAGAAATGCTGAAGTTTCAATTCAGTGAGCAGCTTTACTGCATAAACATTAAGCATAAATACAGGTAAAGTTAAGTAATACGAGTACATGTAAAGCCAAACTTTCTACGTATTCTCCTAAGTTTCTTCACACGTTCTGGAATTTGTTTAACTGCATCTGTCGTATTGAAATTGAAACGCTTCATAAGTACATCAACAACTTATTTCCGTTCCTTTTTTTTAATCTGAAATTATTTTCCACTGTTTTATCAGAGTTTTAATTCATTCCTTAATTTTGCTGCAGTTTTGCTTTAAGAAAGATGGCGCCCTCCCTGGTCAGACGGAAGGACTTCGGTCGATACTTGCCTATTTCAAGAAGAGGAAGCTCTCGCCTCTCTGACCGCTTTGTTTAAATTCATTGCCATTTTACCTGCATTTCCCTGTACAACACGCACCGACCACGGTTCCTATTACCAGCATACATTCGTTTGTAAGCAATTTATGAAAGTTCTGTTAGCATAGACACTACAGTTGCAGGCTGTTATATATTTTTAGGAATACCTTTTCTCCTTATCGTAATCGTATCGATTCCATTAAAATAATTTTGATGGTCGTAAATAAATGTTGTATTCGCAACTTCACTGCCTGGCTGAATTAGCACATGTGTGCAGTCGAAGTAAATGCAACTAGTGAGCATTCAAAAGACATTCCTGGCCCACATCGATTTACATTTCTATTAGCTGAATTTGTGTTAGAATTGCATCCATTACTACTGATCGCACAAAAGATATTTTCAAACAAAGTACCAAAGAAAAAAACGGTATTAAAAAGACTATAAGGGCGAACGGAATGTATGAATAGTCTTTCATTTAACGAGAGCTTCATTATAAAGAATGTGTGATGTCGTCAAGAAAGTGAAAAGGAATTGCAATCGTTATCAGCGGCAAGGCTGTAAAGATGATGTAAATGTGATCAAAAGAAGATCTTAAGAATTTTTAAGCACTTTCTCTTTCGTAGAATATCAGCATCAAGGAATTAATTGATATAATGAGTCAACCACTCTTTATATCGATTCCTATTCGTATATTATATCACTCATTATATCAATAATGGGTGGGTGGTGCGGCGGGTCATTGAGCGAAGATATTTCTGGAACTAAACATCTCACAATGAAACGAAGTTGAGGATAGTCCTACTTCCGTTCACGATATGCTAGAAAATATTTAAATGTGGGGATAAAATAAGAAAATCGTTTCGCTAACCCAACACCTTCAATAGCTGCAAAAAATGTAAACTAGGCGTTGAGCCTTCAGCTCACTATATGGTTCTCATTCTGACGGCGGTGAAATCGTTCAAAAATGAAAGATTTTTCTTACAAATTTTCAGGTAATCTTTCATTAGTTGAAAAACTTATTGTTGAAATTTTAATCCAATAGTATCTCATGGTTTAAGCTATTGAGTTTTAACAAAATATCAAAATAAAGGTTGAATGCTCGAGTGACCATAAATTCAGGGACCAGAGAAAAGTAAAGTTCGTTCGTAAAAGTTTCATCAATAATTACATTTACAATAATTACGACTCTTAAAATGTCTACTTGATCAGTTACTATTCAGAAGGTGGGCGTTGTTCGTTATAAGAGGATTTTAAATAAGTTAATCACTGCACGAAATTTCATCACAAATGATGATAAAATTTTCAGAGTGGGTTCGGTAAAGAAAACCTTGAATTATAGTTAACTGTGTCTTCCAGCGCACTATTCGTGTATTGGCACACGTCCGTCCTGGCTAAGCACACGTTAAGCCTACTTGTCGTTGCTGCAATTGGATGTGACGGCCCGAAAGATTTCTTCTTTTCTGCTTTTCGAGCGTTCTCTGCCAACGCAAGCGTGCAAACCAATATTTTTCCGAACAAAAATATTTTCTTGGCTAACAGATGGATTTGTCTTCGAGTGCTGTCGGCCAGAACACAACGCCATGTGTTCGATGAAATCATTGAGTAAATGATAAAAAGGTGAACTTCATGGAAAGCTCGAGAGCGATTTTAAATGTATTTCGTTCAATTCTTGTAAATTTAAATTGTGCCAAGCTTAATAATCTAGGTTCTTCAATGACAGAAGGCGATGGAAAAGATATGATTGAATAGCTTTCAAATATTTTTGCATTATACTCATTGCAGTAATAATTCATTAAAAGACTTGAGATGAAAGCACTTTAGAGACTATTCAGACAACTTATTGTGATACTTATTTTATCTTAAAGACAGTTTTGTGTATTATGAATCTTCATTTAAAGGATAATACAATGTTATCCTGAGCACGAATACAATTTCTACGCCCAATTCGTTAGTTTAAAACTAAAGGAGCGCACAAATAAAAAATTAGCATAATACAGAAGAAAGGCTAGAAGCAAGTTAAAGTAATTTCAATGAATAGGAATAACCAACGAGAGACGAGCATATGCAATACCTGGGAGCTAATGTAAAAAGGGTGAAAACTCCGGTTACTGCATAACCACGGCTTGCAACATTTCATGCTGTTCTGTGAGGCTGGTGCGTGAGAAATAAACATGAAAGGCGGAAGGCAAGACACAAGATGAGGATGACAGGGGAGGATAACGTAATACGAATCACAAAAAAAACGGGGAAAATCGAGTTACCCAGTTCCGTTCTTAAAAATTTCTCGCGAGGTCACGACTGTCCAGACTGGAATCGCTTGCGTACGAGGCAATGAAGACTAGCCATGTGAGACTTGGACTGTGTTCAGACGACGTTACTCATTTTGAATCCATATTGAGGAAGGTCATATACTGTCGTACTCAGGGAATTTAGTAGTTCTCATGCATGTATTTATTTTTCCTGTAATCACTATCAGACTGGTACTGCAATAGTCTCAGTCCTTTGCACAAATTATTACATAAGTTTTTCTGCACCCTCTAGTTAAAAGATCTTAAGCACTTGAGCTCTTTGCCATCTTAATGTCAGAATTTTCCAGCCAAATTAACATGGTTTTTGTTTGTCCCCAGACGTAGAACAATGGGGGAGTGATATAGCGGACGTGCACTACAGAGCTCTCACGGAGCTGCGTCCGGGTCGCCCAATTCTTTAGACCACGACGTGTTTCATGGATTTCACGAAAAAATAACGCCTCAGAAATCTTTCGATAGCGATCTTAGAGGAAAACACTCATTACTTTGAGACTCCGTCATTTCAAGGCACAATCGTTTTTTGTGTTGGGACAAAAGCGACCGAGTGCTTCGAAATTCCCTGAGGGGATCATCTTTGTCTGCGAGGAAAACGTCAAAAATCGCCAAGACGACGAAGGAAGAGTCGCAGGATGATGGCACCGAAAGCGGTGCCTGCACGGCCAAGAGGACGGCACCAAAGGCAGGACGCGTGAGTGCGTTCCGGGGGCCAGCAGGTCAGATGACCATCATCTGCCTGCTGTTCTTGGCCGTGCTGCTCGTCCGCTCCTCCGAGGCTACAGGCAACATCGGTGAGTACCACATTTCTTTTCATGACGGGGAATACAAACCTTCAAATGGCATAATAATTCCTTACCTTTACAGGAATACTTGACTTGCATACTGGACTCCAATGTATTGTTCATATTATAATGATCGGTGTCGGATATTTTATGATGAAGTATTTTTATGCAGGTACGTAATGATTGCATTATTATCATGCATTGTGATTTGAACCAAAATTGGCATACCATTATTTCTATGCATGTGTATGAGTTCAGTATACTGTCACTGAAGGTAAAGCGCAAAAACGGCTTAAATTATGAGGTATGCAAATGCTCAGAGTCTGTCTTGAGATACAGATCATACAGTAAATTTTTAAGGCATTACTGAGATAGATAATTAAAGTCGACCTTTTTAATACTGATCATATCAACTGCATGGTCCTAAACTGGTATTCCTTTTTTTTCAAGCTAATATTGTAATAAATTAGAGTACTTCGAGTTGGGAACCGATGAACCTGTGTAAAACTGGCGAGCCAGGCACCAGTCTCTCAACTATTCCGCAGAAGCGGCTCCTTCATCTCGAGAAAGTCTACGGCTTTATGAGCCAGACACATTCAGGCGAGACAGAGTCGGAGCTAGACAGTCATGGAGTGAGACAGACATGGAGCTAGACAGACATGGAGTGAGACAGACATGGAGCTAGACAGGCATGGAGTGAGACAGACATGGAGCTAGACAGACATGGAGTGAGACAGACATGGAGCTAGACAGACATGGAGTGAGACAGACATGGAACGAGACAAACTGTGAGTGAGACAGACTCTGAGTGAGACAGACTCTGAGTGAGACAGACTCTGAGTGAGACAGACATGGAGTGAGACAGACTCTGAGTGAGATATCTAAGGGTGTACCCTGAGAAACGATCATTGCTGAAAAGTGAGCAGTTACTGCGTCTAACGATGCTTCTCAAGTGAGCTGAAGAATATTGGTTTAGCTATTGGGTCAACATTTCCTAATCAAGCAGAATGTTTTTGAGAAGCTATCAATTAGCTGGTGTTCAGTTTGCCACAAGCACTAACACAGTAAAAAGTCAAATATCCTGGGACATTTCAGCGTTCGAAGCTTTCGAAGAAGATCACTGAACTTTTCTACGAGATTTTTTATGTTAAACCCTGCAGCTGAAAATAAACACTCATATCTTCCTGAATCGGCAGTCGAGATCGAGTCATGCATTTCTCCAAATTGCACAGCAAATTCCAGTGCTCAAAATCATTTCACTAGTAAAATCTTTGCGCGTGCATGTAAATCTACTTTCTATTCACGGCTCTCAGTTCTGTAACGTCGGTCATACGACACTACTGCCTGACGCAGTCATAAGAACTCGTATGTAAATGAAGAAAAAGAGATGACTGTCGGCTAAACTGTCCTACAAGTTAGCATTGAAATCAGAAGTAATACTTGTAAATCCTACATCTGTTTATTCATCCACTCTAAAATTACACATTTTGCTTAAGTACAATATTTTACAGTAACACTTGATCGTAATTCAACGTCAATTTTATGTTCAAGGTATTTTGGCTATGAGAGGTAGCAAATGATCGGAAGTCGATTGTATCGAAACTACGAATACCGAATTTTAAATTTTATTAAAGAAGAAACGTGAAGAAAATTTTCCTTGACAAATGAAATTCAATCCATATGTTGTTATCAAATACTGCTGACGTAACATTCATTTTAGTTCATTTTACTCCTGTTACTTCACAAACAAGAGAAATTGCGAACTACGTATATAAGAGGTCAAAGTTTATTACCTGATAATATTTGTCACAATTCACGGCTATTGAAATTGAGTGTTTTAATTCTACCAAACAGGAAATTAAAATACTTTCAGTTAATGATTCTTGAGCATTCAGAACGTATTCAGTTTCAATCTGTAATTATTTGACTCATTGAAGAAATCACAAGTATTTCTTACATCTCCAATTAATTCCGTGGCGGGCATATCTTGTTTTTGGCTGGCATCGCCTACTCTTGTTTTGGAATAACTAATGAACAATGGACAACAAATTGTTTATGTATCAAATATCGTGAACAAGATACATGAACTAATGCATGATTTCGACCAACTTTAAACTCTCAAGATAACCTATAACTTCAAATGCACAAAATATTACCAAATCATTTTTTTGGATTTATGATTTGGAAGACAATTTATGCAAAAGTTTCAAGTCTTCGGTCATTCAAAAGAATATATTCATTTTTTGATTGCGAATAACTTTATTGGGGATTTATTTACTTGTTGGTAAATACTTCACATACAGTAGATCACAAACTTAGTAAGCTTATTCTTCTCAAATAATCATTCGAATAGATGCTTATTTTAATCGTGAGCAAGAACATCAAGCTCGTATGATAATTTTGTTATTGTATGTCAACTGGGACCTAAAAGTGAAAATTTATTTGATTTATTTCAACTCATGAGGGCAACTCGAAAACAATTCGTGTAATATTTTGGCACGACACTAGACTTCTCCGCTCGAATAATATTGTTTCATCTGATATAATAACCTCAAGATTTGCTGAAAATAGCGAGCGGAAATAATATAAAAGGGACCCCTGAGACGCGCGTCTTTGGTCTTGACTGAATTTCTAACACACAAATAAAGTTTCCTAGATAATCTCCCACAAAAAAGCGAGATAATCTCCCACAATCTCCCATCAAATTTTCCAGAATCGCAAAGCCCATTTCCTGCTTTGCACAAACAATTTTTGTTCATTAAATTCCGGGCGTTAGGCTGAGCAAGTCATAACAACCGTACGAGATGACATATATTTAACAGACCGAAGAACTCAAGATAAATTTTAAAAATGTTCAATACTTTTATGGCAGTGCTGTTATTGACTGGCCTCCTAATAAATAGTTTTAAGGAACAACCTGCTTTTCTACGTGACTGGTTCAAGATGAACTGAGCTACTTCTGAAGAAATTTTGAGGGTTTTATTATGTGTTCTTTGCAATACTATTAAAGAACCAGCAGCCATTATCTCAGAACCTCACAATGAATTTTGAGAAATTACTTAAGAATAGATCTGAATTCTAAGAGTGTTTAGAGTTAAGATGAAGAATTTGAGCGCAACATTGAGGAGATAAGGTTAGTTGCAACCTCAACGTCTTGTATTAAGAAAATCAGTGGCGCGGAAGTGTACTGAAATGGTGGTAAGTGTTGGAGAACGCTTGAAGTGGTCAAATCTTCACAAAAATTATTGCCCAGCCATGCCTTCAATTGATAAGGGGATCGACTGTAGCTAAGAAATTTGATAGCTGAGAATTATCGTTATTGGATCAGGGTCGATTACGCTTCTACTTCATGGGCTGAACAGACCTTGGCTCACTTTATCTGGCTATCACCTCATATTTTGAGCACCAAGTTGTCTTACAATGTACTGTTCTCATATGCTATTATTCTAGAAATGAAATTCATTAGAACATTAGGATTGGAAGAACTTATTTTAAAAGTAGCTAACACTAGATAATAACAGCATTTGTTATTGATATCGTGAATTTAGGTCTTACGCTAGTAATGTTTGTACGAGGAAAATAATACGAATAAATACTCGAAAATAACACAGAAAAGCTTGAGGCGAGTGAGGGAAATAAACGTCGTGGCGTTAACCGAAAACACTAATATGATCCTCCTTGACATTATTCCCTGCTAAATAAATTAATATCGTTAAAACGCTCTGAATCTCATCAATATTTGTTAAATGCAAATTATTCCCTGAAGGTAGTCATCACATAGCTTAGAAAGTGGAAACTAGTGCAATTTTCGAACATGTTTCTCGCACACCAACAAGCCATGCCAGTCTGCATCAGAAGTCTGCTATTAGGAATACAACTTCTGGACACACCGTCAGGAATCTCTGTTTGACGAGTGCAACTCCACTGTGGAATCCAGAGACTTGTGTCCGCACTAATCAGGTAGTCTTGTGTGTGGGGGAAGGTATAGAGGGAAAATAGTGACTTAATAGTGCAGGAATGAAGTGGGAATATAGTGACCTGATAGAGCAGGAATGAAGTGGGAATATAGTGACCTGATAGTGTAGGAATGCAGTGGGAATATAGTGACCTTATTGTGTGGGAATGCATTGGGAATATAGTGACCTGATAGTGTAGGAATTTCAGTGGGAATATAGTGACCTGATAGTGTAGGAATGCAGTGGGAATATAGTGACCTGATAGTGCAGGAATGAAGTGGGAATATAGTGACCTGATAGAGCAGGAATGAAGTGGGAATATAGTGACCTGATAGTGTAGGAATGCAGTGGGAATATAGTGACCTGATAGTGTAGGAATGCAGTGGGAATATAGTGACCTGATAGTGTAGGCATGCAGTGGGAATATAGTGACCTTATTGTGTGGAAATGCATTAGGAATATAGCGACTGGATTGTGTGGGGAGTTATGGGAAGATTGCTGCTGGAGAACTTGTGACGTCACATGCAGCAGTTTCAACTTGTTAACATTCTAGAATTAGTAGTTAAACCCCGAGTTTGAAACCTGATATCTAAGGTGAGGGGTTAACGTCAAGTGCATAGAGTTCGCTGTCATGTTTCTTAAATAAAAACTACTGGAACATATGAGGTATATCGTGTTTGCAGACAAGATGTGTGATGTATTGACACATCGTCTGTGCTTGGGATACAAAAACAAACTCCATCTCTCCTGTTATATGTATTAAAAGACTGCCACCTACGCAGTTTGGATGAGCAGAATAGCTGATACTTCTTCACATTTCTGTCGACATTTCAAGGCGGTTTCTCATGCAAGCAGATTGATTTGTTTCCCCTTTTTAATATAATGTTGAGCAGCAGCAAATATTCACGGAAAATGTAGCAACAGTTTATTTCCATACGTACAGCGTATCCTCCATTAATGGCAGCGCAAATCAAACAAGAGTTTTTTGAAAAATGTACGACTTGATTTATTAAAACGAGATTACTAATGTTCAATAGCAGATACTTTCTATCATTGGTAATAATGACAGAAGCTGCAAAACACGGAGTCTAACACTGCTGGTGTCCGAGTTTACTCGGATGTCAGTGTTGAGGTAAAAGAAGTGTTCGTGGAACCACGGACATTCTCAGTCATATCCTCGTGAGCATGACAATTGCGACATTTGCGTAATTACTCGTGTGTGTACCGAGTGTAGAGACTCATCCCTGTAGCAGTCCTCTTTTCAGTCTAAATTTTAGTCTGCCATAACAGAGGTAGATGTTAGATTTGAGGAGGTAAATAACTATCATAACTTCCCACACACTTCTATCCTGTTTTCATTCGCCTCAAGCATCTGCTAAAATCTGCCTACATGGAATTCCTGTCCTAAGTTTTGTCTCAAAGATTTCTTCATGCAAAGTTCGACTGCGGTTGCATCATTCGAACTTCGAACGGTAAACTCTCGCTGAAAATTAGAAGATATTTACCGGGGACTTTTGAAAAGTTTTAACTCTGTTAAACTCCCGATCTGATGTTATTGCCGAAACATGGTATGCTACAAGGAAAAGAAAAAATATTTGAATCAATAGTAAGTTTGAAGACTTGAACGTACACTCTGTTAAGAATTATTCCATGCCAGGCCCAAAAATGAAGCTATTGGAATTGGGAGATCTGGAATAGTTTAGAAACAAGTATTGTTCACTATAGGCTTTGAATTATTGAATTGAATTATAGGTCTTTGAATTATTTTTTACTTACAAGCTGAAATAATTTTATGTATACTCAAATGTTGAACAACGGGTCACAAAGATCCAGTTTGTCAGAAGCGATTTAGCAGCTAGAAAAGCACTACGAATGAAAGTGATACTGAGATTCAACTATTAAAATCTTATTTATTAACGTGTGCAGTATATCAAAAGTTCAAGTTTTTATAAGTTCTAAGTTCTAAGTTCTAAGTATTTCTAAGTTTACCCTATCACTGCAGCTTATCCTGTTTAATTGTGATGTGCTTTAATTTCCTGCTATTTTGTGACTCGTTAGTCTGTACTCCGTTCGATTAACAGACTGAAGTTACGTGGGTTTATGCACATTGCAGTTCGTGCGCCGCACAGCGGACTGCATAATTTGTTAAGATGGCCTAACGCAAGGAGCTCAAAACAATCTAACTTTGTACGTATCGATTGCCGAAAGATAATGTTATGGGTCCAGCATTATTTCGCGTGGCTGCCTCAATAAATCAAGCCTGTTTCATGACGATCCCTGTGTTTTACGACTGCAATTTGTCGGTTCATGAGAACAATTTTCTAATTTCCTTGCTTGTTTCGTACAGGAATGAATAATGTTGTACCCGCCCAATGAAACTTTACTTTTAAATCGAACAAAATTACAAAATTACTATGATGTGCATTTATGGGTGTTTTTAAAGTTCAAAAGCGAGAGTTACTGAAGAAAAGATAGCGAAGAAAACATTACGATTACATAAAAAATAAAGAGGGCCTTCTTGAGTTGAGAGTGACGATAGTAAAATAATCGTGAATGCATGTTTTTCCATTTCATTAATAGAATAATTCATCCCAAAATACGAGCATTCAGTATTTTGAAAGAAACCCAATGTATTCTTATTTTTCAAAGCGTTCACAATTGCATTTTTTTATTAAACTACTCAGCGCTCTTAAATGACTGTAATGAAATGCCATTTGCATGATGGTCAACTTTTGCTTATCTTTTAGAATTAGTACATCATTGTTGTATACGTGAGCTTGAAATATGTCGTTTCTTTTGATAATTACGAGAAATAATTACGAACTGACGTCACAGTAAAGAACAAAAGCAAAATTTAATTGAACATTATATTTAAGCAGTACTATTGCCCATTTTATATTTGTATCTTATAAAATAGACCTCACAGTTCTAAGACATGCGGAATATTTTTTCGATAGCTTGCCCGGCAGAAGCTCTCGGCACTTACATGTATTTATCAGCAGCTAGAGTATTTCTCTCGTAAGTTATATAACTGTTCGGTCCTACAATCTCTATATAGAAATTAAAAAATGACCTCGTCCAGTAATTAGCATTCTGGTAGGCATTGCAAAACTGAAAGATTCTGTAGTCTAAGGATGTAGTTTAGTTAGATCACTTTTTTGCATAGCAAAAAAATTAGGTAACTGCAAAAATCTTTGCAAACAAGTAGCTAAGTTTTTATGTTGTTAACGAATTGCTTCTCAAAGTAGAAAATGTTTGCTTGATAACACATTTTCCTCGTAAATTGTACATAAATTTCCGGATCATATTTTAAAATTACAGCTCGATCTACTCGAAACAACGAAATTTTTCTTATATGGACTGGATTCCATGTTTGAAAGATTATGCATGATCCTACAGTTGCAACACACTTAATTCTTTTTACTCTCCCATTGGTTTTACCCCAATATATCTTTATTTTTATTAGAAAGTATATAAGCTCTCACAGCCACACTTAACTATTTCAGTCACACTAGCAAAAACTCGCCTTTAGGATGCACGAGATCATTTGCAGGGACATCAGGGAAGCCTTTATCTGAGAGCGCATCTATGGAGAACAGTGCAACAAAGGAATCGGCCAGACCTGGCGTCTTGCAGTTGCCATATTCTTGACAGCTTGTTCCAAGGAGATAATTTACGGATCTTTCCTGGGGTTGACGATGGAGAACCCGACGCTGTGCAGCGTTTACTGGAATGAGGAACATAAACTACGGAAATGCTGAGTGCAGGAGTTGCACGAGTTCACTTATTTCATGTGATATATTGTAGTCTCATATTAGCAGTTACAGTCTGAGAGAATGGTGTGGTCAACCGCATTGAATTAAAAGTGCAGTCAGTATTTTAAATTATTTTGTAGAACTGATGCTTTACTTTATCCCGTTTGTGGTCGAAAAAATGATGGCAGTCTTGTATTGTCTGAGACAATACGAGATAATTGAATCACGTTAATGATATCGCGGACTAGATTTTGCATTTTGATTTAAAGTTATAGTACATTTTTAATCCTGAATGTCTTAGTGGAGAGTGAATGTTTCAATCAAAAACACTGAACTTATCTTAATATATTTCTAGAATGTCACGTCAAAATATAGACCGGGACTTTGCTGAACGGACACATACGGAAAAGTGATCGCAGAAGCAAGCATTGGACCACAGCGGGGTATCTCTCATCGACATGGCAATTAAGTCCGACGATTGGCAATTAACTAGAGCTGGACACGAATAATGTAGTCCACATTTACCTCGAAAGCCGAGCGCTTCTGGAAAAATTGCGTAATTTCCAGGTGGCAACGAACATTTATATTCCCACGGCGATTTGTCGCAGCCGGAGACGGCGGTCAATCAGCGAGACCAGTTTTCTGAAATGTTCGCAAATTTGTTCTTCCGTAGACTTTTACGAAGTCATAGGACCTAAACTTAATTTGCGTACTAATTTCATAATGGTTATCTAGTGGATCAAATCATGAAATCATATCATTCAAAGTTCTCAGAAATTTATATTGTTTGATACAAATTATAAGATCGATGTCGTGGAGAGATCATTTCTCATCACTTCGTGTGGATGTGACGCTGGAATTGCCTGTAAGAAGAGGTCTTCAGAAATACGTGGAACTTTCCTAATACCTTAAATCATTTTACCCATGTTTTAAACCATACATATTTAGGCAACAGTTTGCATAAAAGATTGTACGTATGCCTTTACCTCACATAATCAAAGTGAGCCCGACTAAACAGAATACCCAGCTGTGGATGCTTCTCATGATCTTAAATATGAAAAAATTATTTCTCCCATATGTTAGGACTACGTCTGAGTATCAATGTTTTATATTGAACTCTGCATTCAAACGTAATTACTTTGGTCCATTCGAACGTAGGCACACCGTTCTTTTAGCAACTTATTGTTTTGAGAATAATTATATATTTGTGATCCTACGAGTTGAATTACTAATTGGCCATCTAGAAAGAATTAGCCAGTGATGATGAGAGTATTTTCCAATTCATTATACATATCTATCACACATACATAGCAAGAGGCATACCCTGGCATTTTCATCTGAGATTAAATGGAAGAAATGAATTCTCCTGGAAGCGAACTCCGTCCATTCTCCTGCTTGGGACTCCCTCGGTTCTTCTTCTTCTCTTTCGTGTTTATTTGGGGCTTCGAAAACTAGTCCATGTAGCCCCAGATCTGAAGGTAGGTTGATTTTTCCCTTGTTTACAATGTTTCCTTTGTTCCAACTTTTAAGGTCTACTGTTAGTTGCTAAGGCATGCCCGACCCAGTGCCACGCACGAGTTGTTATATCCGTACTCGACTCCCTCGGTTCATTGACGGTGTTGAATCAGACACCAGCGCTGCGTGTAAACGGTCCGAAGCGCTGAGATTTAGCTTAGTCAGTCACAGAATGTGCTTTGTAATCATTGCATTTGCAATGAAAAATTATACCATGATGTTAAAAAATCGAACGCAGTCGATGGCCTATAGGCGCTTATATCAATCAAAAATTTTAAGCAAACACTTGTGGCACAATACCGGTCTTTCAATCAGCGTTTAGATACTTTTTACCCATTTATACCGTTGTCGATCTATCACGATGAAACTGCGCTCCTGTTGATGCTGTCTTCAAAAGCTTATTGAATAAAACAAAATGCATCAAACTTATGGCAAACGTTGCTAATTCTTTCCGCACAGTTTCACGCTCAATTTGTTAGGTCAAGAAAATGCTACCATGTTCCACATCAGCGCAGCATCTAAACTGAGGCAAGACCCACGTTTACTGGATAAAGAATCATTTCTATTTTAATCTTTTGCAACATTTTCACCCCTGATGTAAAACATAAAATTGCCCTGATAACCATAAACTTTCTTTACTGCCTACTCGGACAATTATTTTCTCTGTCAGCGTACTTGTACAGGTAAAATCTTGAAATTGAAGCTCCTACTTAGAATAGAATAGAATAGAATAGAATGAGGCTATAGGAACGAACCTTCTGGCCCATTCTTGGGTCGGATAATTACTTCGATAATTATTCGGCTGTTTACCCAAGTCCCATGCCGTATTTCTAGCCGCGTCAACCATGTCGGCAGCGGGATTCGAACCCGGGTCTTTCTGCTCGCAAGCAGATTCGCTCACCAGTCGACCAAGCTGGTGATGTGTATTAGTCTACTTCATGTGTATTAGTCATTCTTAAAGCCTTCGCAAATGAATATCCAAAACCTATTCCACTCAGACAACAATCTATTGATACTGGACATGTTTCTTTCTATTTCAAATGAAAAGAAGACCATGAACACTGGAACAAAACCTGCCGATGTGCTGTATGTAATTGTTAAAAAAATTATTCAGATTAGTGTAACGACGAAAGTATGTCTCGCTTCCTTCATCCCTTCGCATACAACTAAATATGAACCAGAAATAAGGTAAAATTAAAACGAACGGAGTGAAATACTCCCTTTGAAGTCATCCCAATTTCTTCGGTGACCCAAGAGACAAAATGCAGCGGCTCTCTTTTACAGACAGACAGTGTCTTGTTGCATCGTGTGCTGTATCTCGCCGCTAGTTCTGTAAACACATGCCGGTCACGTTGAAATATTACACTCTTTGGTGCTCTAGGTTTCCACAGGCAGGTCATCAGAAGAGAAAACACCATTGTGAAAGTTTTAGCAATGTTCAGTGATGAAGTAGGCTCTCCATACTTCTTGGACGTTAACATCAGCAGCTTCGTGGTTTTAAAGCTGCTGTGTCGAGGCAGATGTTCTCGTCAGCAGTGCGGCGCTTATATTGCGATCTAAAGTAGGTGAGTGGTGAGGCTAATGAGCATTCATTCTTTTATATGTAGAATTTATTAATTACATTATTACTAAACTTGAGATTGGGCTGGAAACCAAAGTCCCCCTGCATTTCGTTCTTAATGAAATAAAAATGAAGGTCGCGTTGGAATTTTAGGTAAACATTGGGTTGACAACCAAAGTAATTTTTTGGTCAATTTTAGTTGAAGTTGAAATTTATACAACTTTTTGATTACTTCTGTTGATTTTGACCATCCCATTCTCTGTTCTTTTGAAATTCTACTTAATCTTGTTAAATTAACGATTGTTACCGATTAAGCTAAAATTAAATTTGGACTTAACGTAATTACAAACGACGAGTTTAGCAGAACACAGTTTCATTTTAGGCGTAAAATCAGTATTGAAATTTCATCCTAAAATTTCACTTGTAGGAGTACTTGATATGTTAATAATCTGAAACCAGTCTTAACACGTTTGTTGCGATTGCCTGATTGGTGTAAAACTTCACTTTGTACGCATAGTCACTAGAAGGATCTAAAAAAATTACAGAACCTAACCTAAGTGACCCACCGGTGGATCGCATCGCAACAAACGTCTTAAAATTCAAATGACAACTGGACTTCACTGATTCCTCCCTTTTTAAAGAATCCCCTTTGGCTAAGACTAAAAGAAATAACTATAGACAAGCTTTGTTCATTAGACTCTTGTTTGACGTTAGCTGTTTTAACTCATCGCAATAATAGTGTGGGCAAATTTTTGTTGTTGCATGTTGTTAATTTATTAATGTAGCAACGTACTCGGTTCATCTGGTCCTGGAACTCCGGAATAATAATAGTGTGGGCAAATTTTTGTTGTTGCATGTTAATTTATTAATGTAGCAACGTACTCGGTTCATCTGGTCCTGGAACTCCGGAATAATAATAGTGTGGGCAAATTTTTGTTGTTCCATGTTGTTAATTTATTAATGTAGCAACGTACTCGGTTCATCTGGTCCTGGAACTCCGGAATCATTCGTAGTTCTCAACGAATTTCACCTGAAAGTAAAGTATGTTCAGAGCATCACTGATCAGACGAGCACGGAAGATTTGTTTGATTGTATCCAGCTTGGTATTAACTCTGTCAGATAATTTTATTCTTCATCATATCACGCACAGTTATCACTTGAAAGCCTTGAAATGAGCCCTGCTGTATCAGCGGCAGTTTTTTCCAAGTTAGTTGATGAAGCGAGTGGTAGAGCTTCGTCTTTTGATTTAGTGAATATCTTAAATAATTCTTAGTGATAATTGAGCAACACGTGATGAGGAATTAGTTGGTGTAGAAGGACCCGTGCTTCCATGTACCGTAGGAATTAAATGTTTTTAGTATGTCTGAAGTTCATAACAATTGAATTTCGCTGAGTCTCATTATAAACTAGACAAATCCCCTGCGAAAGTTTAATACATACTTCCTGCAGCTAATCTCTGATGGTACCGAAGTATGAAACAAAAATTGAACTAAAATAGATTTCATGTTCCTTTTCCAATGAAAAATTCCCACAACCAGGAGCTAAGCTTTCTGCTAAGTTCTATTCGAGTGATTCAAAAAGAAGTTTCAACCGGAACGTGAAAAACTAAGTGTCAGAAGGTCTTCCAGCAATACAGATGCAGCGGCATGCCCTGGTGAACTAAGGGTTTTTGTGTACGCATGAAGAGGTGTAGTTTGAGATGTAAACTTTGAAGCTTGGTTTCTATTCCATTAAAATGCTGTAAAATCATGCGAAAGTCGAGCGCAAACATTTATGGTTAGCGTGAAGACATTGTGCATGATTTCAGAAAAGTAAGTTTGATAATTTTAGATGGTTTAAAGTTTTTGAGAATAAGCTAAATCGAAATTGAGGTACTTGAAATTAGAGATAGGTAAAGAACTCTCGACAGCAAAGAACTTCAACGCCGTACTCTGAAGTATTATAGTCACGTATTTTGATGTTAAGGACAGCTTTTTTCTTGTGTTGTGCTGTGGGTTGCCCAGTTTATGTATTCCAGTATAAAACACTTCATTAACACGTTGACTCCGAAGTGGTACGTATGTGTACCACTTAGGTTAGGTTCTGTAATTTTTTCAGATCCTTCTAGTGACTATGCGTACAAAGTGAAGATTTACACCAGTCAGGCAATCGAAGGCAACGTGTTAAGTTGGATCTCCATAGCTTCATGTCACTTTCACCACGTACGACAAGCTCTCACGCGATCGTCCTTCAATAGTTTCTGGTGTTCTTATTGTGTTTTTCGGTGGTTTGTTTCTTGACGAATCCCGGTATTCTAACGGAGATTTAGGTATTGGTTGATCTGATGGAGATACTATCACAGGAAAGTAATAATCTTGTCATGCATTCACGTTTCTTTTCACAAACAAATTTGTACTTTATCATGAAATGCTGAAAACACAAACGTTTGGGATACAAGGCTGATTGTTTGCATTTTCGTCTTAGACTGCTAGATGGCCTACATTTCACTTTAAAACTATATTTTGTCTATTCTATTTCAGTATTCTATTTTATCGATTAAAAATTAATTTTTGTTATCTTCACTACAATCATACTGTGGCTGAAGGTAATGCTGTTAATATTGCACTAACTTTTGGCTTGATAGGATAGAGTCTTCTTCATGCCCAAGCGTCTATATTACGTTATACTTGAATTTTTAAATGATACTGATTACAGTTTTCAGCAGCCGTCGAGTTCATAGGCAGATAACACTTTAAATAATAAAATAAAAATTAACGAACAGCTTGTACCTAGCATCAAAAGCGTAGATCCCAGTGAAAAAAGTCTTAACAGCAATGCTCGAAAATTTAATTTATTCAATTGAAAATTCATTTCACCCAACCAATATTCGAGAAGCTTGTGTTCTTGATGTCTACTTCACACAATTGACAAAATGAAACAAACTAGGTTACAAATTCTTTGGCAGTAAATAAGCATCTGTCTCATTCGGAACTGCAATATCATTACCGAGTGCAGGCCTCACTATTTCAAGGACCTGCATGCGCTGACTGAAAATAAGTTGTCAGTTACGACCCACTTTTAAGGATGAAATCATTATCCTAAACTGAGCCGAGCTTCCCTTATTCTATTCTACATACATTGTTCCTACCAGTGGTAAGCCCTGAAATCCACCCACCAGCCAGAATCGGAAACTCCAGAATATTGCTCGATCAAAATAGAGTTTTGAAGTAAATTTAACTTCAAAACACCCGCATTTACTGCTATTTTCTGCTTACATAATTTCTGATCGTACCTGTTAAAATCAGAGTTTTGAAGCAATGTCAGCAGAGATTGAGAAAAGGCAGACAGCGGTTTTATTTCTCTTCTTGGTCAAAATTAAGCGCAGTAAGTGTTTAAAACTTCTATTTTTGAGGTTCAATGGAGGTTCATATTTCGGGTAAAATTTGCTCCTACTCGAAATTTAACAACTTCTAAACCAGGGTAATATAACGTCATGAAAAAATTCTTTGTTTGCTAAATATTCTTGTAACGTGCAACTCTCATCTTTCTCGCAACTCAAGTCAGGAAGATTTGCTTACAAGTGAATTACCACTAGCACTGTTCTGACACTTCTGTTGCAATTACATGCGGAGGAAACGTGCGTTTCCCAGAGACAGTTTTGTATCGCCTTCTGCCTTCCAGCGTCGCATTGTTCGACGCAATTTGTTGCGACCTTTATCCCATGAAGAAGTAATGCAACAAAAGCGATCGTGACGGTAACTTGTATTTATAGAACTGCTGAGCTGTTTACTACCTCATATGTAACTTGGTTGAAAGTATGAGCGAGCTGTTTTTCTTGCAATAAACTCCCTCCAAAATACAGAAATTCTTTGTCTCGGCGGAACACGGAGTAATATTGGAAATTCCACTAAAAGCCTGCTTTTTTCCAGTACCTTGCACGTTGACAATTTTTTAATAGTTTTTGATCGGTCTTTATCATTTTTCAGCAGTTATCAACAAGACAACCGTGCAAATTTTGCCTTGAATTAAAATATCACTCAATAAGTGAACTAGTATACGTTATACTGCTGATTTTCCAATGTATGTTCACCTAATAATAATAATAATAATTATATTTTGGAACTTTTTGAATCTCTCCTCGAAACAAAACTCGTAATAAAGAACATAACTCAGCTTCTTAAAACAGAGAATGTTACAACGTATTGTTACATCGCTGTGATTTAGCATCATCTTCGCTGGGTAAAAAAAAATTCCTTCCAGGAATACAATTTCTGAGGCAGTCGTATAATTTGCTAGCTCTTAGAGCCTTCACTCGCAGTATACATGCTATTCTTTGACCCATGATCGTTTTCATTCTCGTATATTCTTGTAAAACTTTAATTTCTTCTTTATTTAAATGTGTGTTGATGCCCACATGCAAGTGAACTATTATACTTGACCCTAGGAATTTACCAACATTTCAAGTACATTCTGTGAAGGAATAACCTCTAAAATGTCTAGTTTCTAAGCATGAAGAGATATTTGGTGTATGATATTATTATTATTATCATACCATCGATCTCTTTGTCATGTCTTATTTCAGTTCATTGAAATATTTATTGTCACTGAATTTTAGGTTTTGCATGATTTTGTCCAAATTTTTATGGCCCAGCAACATCTGAATTATATTCCTTCTCCCGACATTTCCTCTGCTATTCGAAGCTTCATCATCAACTGTTTTTTCTTCACTGAATTGTATGAAAACTTCCCACCATAAAAATATATTTTTTTTTAATTTATCTGTTCCGTTTTAGAAACTTTAGAGACGCTTTCATTCCATAAACCATAATTTGCCCAATATGTTAGTGACAGGTTGTGTGCTTGGGGTGCGCGTGACACAGGGTCGCTGTAATTAAGACGTCTCATAAGGGAGATGAAAAAGCTGATGTTCCTAGGGTAAACTTTCAGGACTTAGAACTAACTCATTTGTTCCCGTTCAACTCACCGGTAGTGACTGAAACTTATTACCGTTATCTATTTTTTATGTTTCAGTACTCGATTATTTATGTTCCATAATACACAAGGTCCTCCACCCCTCCCTTTCCCTTGATTTTGGAAAGATGACATGTGTACTGTGGAATTGACTTGCAATTCTGCGTACCTTGAGTTAAAGAGAATTCTTCAATTTTTCATACTCGTGTGTACGACCTTAATTAGAATGGTAATTAATTAATTAATTCTATGGACAAGACCCCATTTAACCTGATGAAGCAGAAGCAGACTTAGGCTGTAAATGTAGCCTAATGTTCCAATTTTAATTTCGGTGTCAATAAAAGTTGAGCAATTAAAATAAATGTTGTAGTTTTTTCTGTATTTTAATTTTAACATAATATGCAACAGTTGAAACTCGGTTAATTTGTGCCTTTAAATGCCAGCACTTATATGAAGTTCGTTCCACTGTAGTTCTCAATCATGAATTTTCATTCTCGTGACAGCAGACTCCAGCTCATCAGTGTTCTGTATTCGCGCCTCTGCTCGTAGCTCGTAACAAAATCAGAAAGAATTTAATGCAAATTATCACCGTTTGTGCATATGTTGATGTAGCAAAAATATTTGCTGATGTCTTGAATCAACATGACTGCATTTTAAGAAACCTCGGACCTAATTTCGTAGTGTACGTTTGAAAACAGTGTTGCGAGCACAAATATTTTTTTAGCATTAATGCGTGAGTATATAATAAGAATATTAACTAAACGCAACCGAGTTCATAGGGGCTACTTCGTTGCAGACATCAGGAAATGGTTCTTGAACCACATAGAAATTTAGGTAAAGTTTTTTGATGTTACTCAGTTCAAGAAGAATTCATTCTACTGATTAACTTGTTGAATTTCGTTGTTTTAATCATCGCTTTAATAAATGTAATTTTTTTAATAATGAATTAATTAGTCCGTAGGAACTGTACTACCATGAAGAAATTACTGTGATTCGTAGAGATCTGATCACATTTGAATCGTTCATCAAATATCTTGTGATTTACCTTTTATTTGAATTCGTCTACAATAAAAATTTTAGCCCATTCCACCATCTCTTCTAATCATTAACGTGACATTTAAATTGCGATATTAAAACACATCTTTCGTATAGTCTAATTTTTCACGTTCCCTTCGAAACATAAAAATTCGTTTTCATTCACTAGTTCACAATTTATCATCGTTATTATGTTCAGTTATCTTCGACAGATTGGTTTCCACTGTTTTAAGACTACTACATACATCAAGCAATTCTACTTAGGGAATATTAATTGCACTCTGATTCCCATCAGTTCAAGAATTGGCTCATGTTGTAGTTGGTCTTTCTATTCTTCCGAAACCTCTTTTAGACATAAAAAAATATTACATTTTAGCACGTTTATGTTGCAACACGGATGGAGCTGCTCCTTTTTTTTGATAATTTCCGACCTAGTGAAACTGATATAGCTATTTATCGTCCATTTTCGTCATCATTTAACTATTGTCTTAGTTAATTTCAAACGACTAATTCAATTTATGCACATTGAAACTCTTCTGAAACTAAAGTTTCCCCTTAACACATTTCCTGCGACAAAACCTAACCTACTCAGGTTAGGTTCTGCAATTGTTTCAAAGCTTTCTAGGGACTACGTGTACAAAGTAAAGATTTGCTACGGCTAGGCAATCGCAGGAAACATGTTAAGTTGCGTTTTAACATTATTAACGCTTTTATGAGGCGCTTCTGCAGCGCTAAATTTTCAACACAGAGACTAGACCGCCAGTTGAAGGTTGGTGTCAGAGAAGGAGGCCCTAGTGAGTAGCGACGGGGCGCCCTGTAGCGACACCCTTCTAACAATCGATGGCCAGGCTGTAAATGACAGCGTCTTCAAAGCCTATCAGTTATTGGGCCTGGGTTCTGAGCTCTTCTTCTGTGTTCTCTGGAAATTAATTACAGTATCCAATCCAGTTCGAATGAGACAGAAGAAAGTAAGGGTTCTTGATAATAATACCTCTGTTGTACCCACCCCGACTTTTTCAATTAGTGATCGTAATTGTGTGGACAGGGTTCAAGCTATTGAAGATTCTGGGTAAAGAAATAGCTTTACGGGAGTGTATTTCAGAGATGAATGGAACCTGTAATCCAGCAGTACAATGTATCGTAATACAGAAACTGAATTTATACCATGATTCTGATGTATACTATGATTCTGATGTCCTGATTCTGATTTATACCATGATTCTGATGTATACTCAAGTCCTCTCATTATTATTTCACTCGTGTGTATTGCCTTATTCTATTAATGCTTTTCACTCTGCTCAACCGTTGTGTAAAATTCTATAAGCCTATGATCAATATTTAGCTTAGCTTTAAAACACTGTCGTATTGCCTAATTCGCTTCTTGGTCCGAGCTAAACCTGTATTCGAGTCCACTGCAAAAAGTTTTATGTAGCGAAATTATGGGTGGTTTGCCCACCACTTTCCATTTCATCAAAAGACTCGTCTGTTCAAAAAACTGTGTCGTGCTTGCTGAATCGACAATTATGGTTACGGATGTGTCAGGGTAGTGGAGCTTTTTTTTTAGTATCATGGATCTATTCACATAGGGAATAACTCGACATTGACGGTTATCGAAGTCAGACTCAGTTTTTTACCATAAGAATTAGAAATGCGCACTTTTTCATAAATGGAAATCAATACTCAAGATTAAAATGGTGATATTCGATTTGAGTTTGAAGTTTGAAACCTTTGGGGGAGTTGTAATACAAAAGAGCTGGTAAACAATCGCTGGGGAGAAATAACTGGGAAACCAAAATAATTGAATTGTGGTCTGGCCACGGTATGAATCATGAACGTTAACTGCAGTCCAGGTGCGAAAATAAACATTTCAAAATCTAGCAACTCAAAATTGTCTTCAGAAAAGTTAAAATGTTCACTTTCTACGCAATTATATTTTAATCTTTCATTTTATCTTCCTTCGTTTGTTTATAAAGATGACTCAAAAAGTGAGTAAATGGATCCATCACATTGTAAAATCCTTAGCTGGGACACTCCAATCGCATCTATAATACACCGAATTGTTCCTAGTAAGTCATATTAATCTAAACATTGATGCATCTCTCTTGCTCGACCATATAGAAACACAAATTGAGAAATAGATCTCTCCGTTTTAAACGTGGTAGTTCATTTCCTGGACACATTAGTTGCTCATACGGTAGAATATGGTTTACTGAACGCTTGCGTATCATCTCGGCCTGAAAATATTAGCTACGTTTTCTAAAATGGCTTTACAGAAATTAAAAACAGATTCGTGAATTCCATGTATTCTCACGAACGTCTGTACTAAACGCGTTAAGATAGATGAGCTTGGCAAACCATCTTCTTGCTGAGGTGAACCTCATTGTGTTCTCACTACAATGCCTGCCGTGATCTGCTGTTGAGTAGTAACTCATGCCATGTTTGCAGAATGCTAATCTCTAACAATGGCAGTGAGGGGAAATTTTTCAACGGATACAATGAAATTTTTCAATTGATGCAAAAAATAGTCTCAGATGACCCTCTAGATTGTATTCTGTCGTACAGAACGGAGCACGCGTCGTTAGCTACGAGTGCACTTAGCGCTCCTCCAGTTCAACGGTCAGATTGCTATAATGGTCAACTCGAGTTGTTGTGTCTACTTATTTTCCAGGACTGCTCATCCAGTGTTCTAAAAATGACTTGTCCCAACCAACTTCTTTTGTGAGGCGGTATTCTCTAGGTTAACTGAAGAGCTGTTCTAGTCGATGATTTATCTTCAAACTCGGTAACTCGAGCACCTTTGGAAAAAATTCTTATGTTGATTTGGTTTTTGTTGCTAAAGTGCTGAAACATACAAAGCGAGATGCAAGAACCTTCAATGCGCCATTATCCTCGTGATTTGAGGTCATTAAAGCACTACCTTATATTCTGAAGAGCAAAAATTGTATAACTGTGTGGTTCAGTGCTCGAAATCATGTTGGCCTGCTAAAAGATTTAACTCCCTCAAGTCTTTCATCATGCATACCTACAGCGGAAATACAAACCATCAGTACAAGGGTTTTCACCAAAGGACTGTCATTATTTTGAAGCTTCCTTGAACATACCTGAACGTCCTACGTAGAAGAATTCATGAACTCAAAATGATGGCGTGAAAACTGTTTTTCACCTGCGTTGTATCTTCTGGTTGAAACGGTAGCCAAGCTAGCCTAAGCCTCCATAGTTTTAAATGGAGTTGTGGGATTGAAGGAGATTAGGGAAACTCCATTAACGCGGAGATGAGGGAAGCCGAGGCAGAAAACAGGAGTATTATCACTACTGAAAAATTATTCGCTTCTGTAGGTGAATTATATACAATTATGCCTTGAAGCGCAGTAAACATCGGGCGTTCAGACGCTATTTTATAGACTTTTTAACATTATATACGTTGTTGCATTTTGTAGTCGCTGCTTGAAGAAAGTCTTACATTTGCCAGTATTTAGAAACTAAGTTATTAGCTCTTTCATCTTGCGTGTCAAAACTCTTCGCCCCAGAACTTCTTTGGAATTCGATTCTGTCCTCAAGGAACGGATAAACTCATTCGCATGGAGAATGGATTCACATCATTTGTTTCGGATAATTAAATTTTACTTACAGAGCGGTCGGATTAATCTAGAGTCAATTTCATAGCTAATTTAAAATATTAGAATAGAATAGAATGAGGCTATAGGAACGAACCTTCTGGCCCATTCTTGGGTCGGATAATTACTTCAATAATTATTCGGTTGTTTTTACCCAAGTCCCATGCCGTATTTCTAGCCGCGTCAACCATGTCGGCAGCGGGATTCGAACCCGGGTCTTCCCGCTCGAAAGCAGACTCGTTCACCAGTCGACCAAGCTGGTGATAGTTTTCTATCATAAAAGAACGTAAAGCGAGGCCTGTATCAATTCTCAATGCCTCCTTCCTAATTTTTAGAATTTGACTACGTAAGATTTCATAACTGCATAAGATTTCTTTGGTGAATGTTTGTGTTGGGAATTACAGTGCTCTGGTCCAATACAAAGTGCAAGCCCTTGCTATTGATGAATTCGCTTAGTAGTTTTTAAGTCATAACATTTTATCTCATCTCCAATGAACAAATAATACATTTTCCGTGCATCAAAATTTTTACAGAGATAATAAATTTAAGAATGTTTTTAATATATGTATATGGGACCATTACTCGTTTATACTAGCAGCAATTAAGTTTTCAAGCATTAATCTCACCAAGACTCTAAGAATAACCAACATTTCGTTGGTTATGAGTCAAGTTTCAGAACGACGTATACTTTTTTGAGAGATCGTTGGACTGTTATCTGTGCTTGTTAAGTATTTAGCGCTATTTCAGTGAATTTCAGGATTTCTGAACTGCTTTCGAGAAGATTTACTGTGTGTTTCTACATCTGCATCCTAGATATCAATTGTTACAGCATTTTGTTGTGAGTTTAGGGTAATAACCCACGCATGCCTTAAAGTTTTCTTATTTTATATCCTTTTTCTTTGCCGCTGCAACGGCCAGTGTCGACTTCTCGCTAGTTTCCGTGTCTGCTTACTACCTGCCTATAACAGCTCCTTCAATTGAAGGGTGGAAAGCACTAGTGGACTACTTCCATTTTTTCCCATGGTAAATATAATATATTTTCCACGGAAAAAAATGCAAGTAGTCCACTCCCGTGCTGTCGCTAACACAGCGCAGACAGAGGCGATTACGATCCAGTAGTTTACTATATGAAGGGTGAACAGCACTAGTGGACAACTTGCATTTTCTCCTGTGGGATAAAATGCAAGTAGTCCACTAGTGCTTTCCACCCTTCAATTGTCAGTGACAGTGCGTGCCGACAGAGACCCTATAATTTGTGTCGTCGAGGTTCATTGCAGAGTTTCCGCTAGGTGATCACTTCAATTAAGTAGAACAGCGGGTTGCCTCTAGTGGAAATCGCACAATTAAATTTCTCATGTATGATATTACTGTGCCAGGGCTATTTCTAACAACGCTTCGAGTAGATGACCCAGGTGATTACAAATATCTTCCTCACGTGTCATATCAAAACATTGTGTTAAGAAAAAATACGTTGTGTTCACGGTGCTTGCTTGCGTTTTTCCGTTTTTAGCTTGGAAATACGCTGAATTGGTGTGGCCAAATATTTTTAAAACTAGTGCATCGAAAGAAGCAACGCGTTACTGTGAAACTTGACTCCAGAAAGCAGAACAACGAGCAGGTTTTAGTAGAGCCCTAAGAAACTTGAGGATAGCTCTAACTACAGACAAAGTTGTGACCACTTGATGAAATCCGTCGACGTTGATGATTCAATAACAATATAATTACTATTCGTAATTTCCAAACTGTTTCTTGACTGGTATAATTCACGTGCCTGTCAAACTTAACTGAATTTACGAAACTGGTATAATTATTCATTATTCCAGTATCTCCTACTTCTAAGTACTAAGACTTTCAATTAGAATCTCAAGTCTTTTACATCAATGATATGTTCTACGATATTTTCATGCTCACATTGACCACCTTTATATCGACACACTTTCCTCCGGGTGTTTGGACTCCGCGAAGCTGGAAGATCTAAATGACCTCTTCCTTAAGGACTGTGGCTCCATCAGTCTCTCCAATTAGTCAAGTGCTCCTAATTAATGACTCCTAAGCCGACAGAAGAAGCACACTAATGGGTAACCGAACTTTTCCGGACTCGACCTAGACTCTCATCAAAGAAGCCTCGAAACCTTTCAATACTGTACGGCTCTATATGTACCGTTAGGGCTTAGGGTTGTTCTCTTGCGACACGCTCTCAAAAAACATGCAACAACAAGAAATGAACTTGGATTATTCTATCAATAATAGTTGAGTGAAATAAATTGCCAAGTGGAATTCATTAGAAGTGACTGCAGCAGTAAAATTACTGTGCATTTCGAGTTGATAGTAGTGAATACAGTTTGAAAACGGTGAGGCTGAATTACCGTTCCTAACTAACAAAGTGTAGCTGAAAGTGCATAAATCGTGCAGTATTCTATGCAAAAATATAATGAACGGATGGTATCTAAAAGTTAGTGAAACGAATTGATGGATTCCCGATCGTTTAATAAATGTAATACATGATAGCTATTTGCAACTGCTTCTCACGATTCTCTTTAACACCATCTCTACTGATTTAATTTTTAATTTTTTCAGAGTCATTCTGCCACAGACGTCTGTGGCAGAATGACTCTGCGCGGTCTATATTATTACTGAAGGAAAAAATTAAAAAAATCAGGCAAATATGTTTTAAATGTGAACATTCATCGGCGGTTGAATTGAAGGTGGAAAACAAGATTTAAATTGCAGATCCGTTATAATATTTTGGAGTTAAAATCATCAGAAGCTCTGGTTTTCACAATTAAAAATATTTCCAATCCCAGAAAAATGTTTTTTCTTCTGATGGACAATCCAAATCTTAATGTGGTCAAACTGGCAGGACGTTGATCTATTCCAGCCCTCATTTGAGCTGAGAGATTCCTATCGTGAGACCAGCAGTACCTACAAGTCCAGGTCTACCTCTACGACAAATACAGGGTATCCATAAAGTCTCTTTACCATTTGAAGAATTTATTACAAGAAATGGTGGAGAGACTTTATAGACACGCTGTAGATCAAGGACGCGTAAGAACTAAGAACGCCTTTTTTTCGATAGAATGCTCTTCATAATGAGCTTTTTTCTGAGCTAAAAGATAGTGCTCTTACTCGCTAGGAGCAGAACAAATGAGCTGTTGCACAATTATACGAGTAGATTTTGTTCAACATTTTCATGAAAAAATGGATCTTACAGTGTATAAATAACTTTTCGCTCTGGAATTGTAACGTTGATTAAATTATTTGGAGTGTTCTAAGCCGTTTTCTAATGTAATCTGCAATGCAATATGCAGAGGGCTTCCAAGAGCTCAGCTCCTTTTTATTCGACTGTTGAACCAAGAACATCTCTTCCGCTTCATGTTCTTAAGGTCCGTGTTCGAACTCGCCCCAGTGGCTGTCCCATGCCTCCTGCTCTTAGCAGCTCTGCGCATGATTATGGCAATCAGGATTGCTGCTTATTTACGTCATCGGTAAGTTGAGGCAAGACGGGCGTTTGAGGGCATATGTTCTACCCGGACCTCGCTTACGAAGCCTGGTCACGCAAAGGTCAGCCAAACTTGCGTCTGCACGCTGGCGTCCATCGATTGTTCCCTCCATTTGTCTTCATTTGGTAAAGTTGCGTACTTGTACTTGCCTCATCTGTATTCGCTCTCTTTGATCAATGAAGAGCCCCCGTCGTGTACTGGGGCAGTATTGGGTTTCCAGTATGAACGCTCAGGGGGAGCCTACGCTGATTTATCTCCTCATAAAAAATCTGTGTTCACAGTTGCTCATTCTGGCTGCATATGGAGCAAATTCTGGCTTTTGGAAACCATGGGTGAACTGTAGGCCTTGAGAAACACGATATGTTCCCTAAATATCCGTTAGATTAGCTTCAGTGTTTTGAAAGTTTGTTTTCCAATCAACACTTGCTGCATAAAGAACGTCATATGTTCCTTGTTATTTGTAAAATTTGTAATGGTACTGATTAGTCATTCTTCGTAACTCACCTGCCATAAACCTCTGAATCAGCAAAGGTTGTCACAGGAAACAATTGCTGTTAGATTTGTTGAGCTGTAGTCTTTACTTGACAGTGATTACATCCAATTTGTTAATGTTCAACTCCAATTTTGAGCCGCTGCTTTTGATTTTCAAAATACGACTTCGTCAAATTTTGAATAAAGAAAGTTATTTTTATTACTCAATCGGGAGAAATCTAATTTAGGGAGCCAGCATGTTTCATCAACATCCATTCACCTCATTGAAGACTGTATTGATGACTAGTGGTGTCATCTTAATGTTTACTGTGCTATTATACAGGACAAAGCATCTACAATACATGCTCAATTCTAATCCAGGTAAGACTCGTCCTTCGTACATTGCGAAGCCAGCAAAGGTTTCAACATGTGCGATTTCATACAACTTAAGTATGTCACGGTATTTGCCTAATGCAAAGCTAAAGTGAGCTAAATATACTGCCATTTACATCACTTTATCTCAGGCTCATTACGTTACTGCTGGCCGTCTTCCGTTAACTGGGACTGTCCGTCAGCTTGTCTCAGACTCCTTGCTTTACTTGGACGACTCGTTTAACTCCTGAGCTTCACTCGGACTGTGCTGAGACACCTTGTGTCCGTGTGCTCATCAGTGTACGTTGAGGAATTAGCGCTCAACAGTGATATGCCTAGCTCCTCACTGCAAAATTGGTCAAGTGGTGCCACTCGAAAAGGTACTAATAGTAGCTTGCCACTAAGAGTGTTGGGACAATAAGCGGAGGAACAAAAAATAGGAGTATAAAAGTAAGCTCATGACGCACATAATATACATATATGGGTTAGTTTTAATGCGGGAAGTTTGATCGTAGGATGCAGCACAGCCAATAACACTTTTAAGAGACGGTTTTAGATTTAGTTTTACAGCTTAGTATGTTTTCTCCTTTTCCTCTTATTCTGTCCTTAGCAAGGCCGGCGACATTTTCAATCATGGATCTTTTATGGTCTGCTTCATTCTCCAGTTTTTCGTCACCTTAAAATACTCCTCTTTTCAAGCACGTAAACTTGATAACAGAGCTGCCTCGTACCTCGAGATGTCACAACGTTCTTCTGAAACCTTGTTTATTATCAGTAAGGCTTTGTTTGAAGGGAGTTTCTTTCTTTGTGCTGCCTCTGTAATTTAATTTTCAGGAGACGTCTCTTCTTTTTCTGGACCTCATGGTTTTACAGCTTGAGATTGCATTTCGGCTCAAAAGTCTTAGTTTCAATGGAAGGTGTCTTGGTAGTATAATAACTATCCACATTATGAAGTGTAGAGGCAGCATAATATTTAACATTTTAATGTTTATGTGTGTTGAGGAAAACCGAATCAAAAACACGTTTTACCATACTTGGGCTGTTGTAGAATAGTGGTAGAATCGTCTATTCCTACCAGATCTCTTTTAATTTAAAGGTGAGGCACTGTTAACAATTTCTCAAGCCTGTGTGTCGGTACAACCTGAAGCAACGTGAACTTGCATGAGCTCAACTTCTTTTGCTAGCGTATCTGAACGCGGAGCTTCTCAGAATATTGTCCCCATGTGAGAACATTTGTGTTGTTTGCCAATTATCCAAACTGGTAACAGAAACTAGTTATTTTTATGATAAATATTGCTTTGATGATGTTCGTTTCCGAAGAAATCCGATATTGCTATTGATTAGTGGAAATCCTTTCGCCTCGCAGATTTTCTAGACCATTAGGTTTGTCGAAACAGTTGGATGTTGCAAAACTGTCAGACGTGAAACTTGTTAGATGATGCGAACGCACTGTGTAATTTCACATTAGTTATTTTTAGTTTCCAGTGTGCGTATCAGATCGCACAAAAAGAGGAGGTATGCTAATTCTTTTTTTGTTTTCGTTGAGAAATGAGCGTTCTTTAGCAGTAGAAATAGGGTTCCGCTTCAGTATCACTCGTTTCACTAGTCTGTGTTGAAAGGCGAATTTTAGGATGTATAGATGTAATTGAAATGCCGATATTTATGTTACAATACGTCTATGTCTCTTCAGAGTTACTTTGACGGCTACCTCACATTTCTCAATTATACAGGGTGTCTCAAAAAAATGTACTCACCCTATAACCGTTGCTAACATGCTGTCTTCTTTGTGTTGCAGGTGTGAAGTTCGAACCTTGGCGAACATGATTCTTTAATCACATTTAATCATGTTCGCAAAGGTTCGAACCTCGCACCTGCAACACAAAGAAGACAGCATGTTAGCAACGGTTAAAGGGTGAGTACATTTTTTTGAGACACCCTGTATTTCGAGTCTCTACCGCAATGCTCAAGCAACTTTTATTACTGGCTGTGGTGAATTGATCTAATTTAGACTAATACACGAGCACATATGTGTGTCACTTTTCAACCAAATCTTCATTTAGTTTTCCACACACATTGCCTGAATATAATGCTAATGACAATAACAGCCGTGTTCGGATAGCTTCGAAATTTCATGTACCATTTTTAAATGTAACCGGACCATTTCGAATTTCGTTTTAGATTCACGGATGCATTGCTTAATCGTATTTTATACATTTATCTATAATCCTCATGTGGCAGGTCGAGTAAAATTTTGAGTGGGCCAGTAAAATTGCGGTCCTAACAGTAATTCTTGCCGGTAGGGAAAATAATGTGTAATATAATACAGTCTACTGTATTATACTAGTGCATAACAATGTCTGCGTTGGAACATTGATTATAGACCTCCAGAGCGTTGAAAGACTAGTAACTTTCCCTCTTATTTAACTTTCCCGTATTGGGGATGTAGGGTGGAGAATGGCAGGATGTGCTGTACAATAATAATTGAACGGAACATTTCCGATGGTCGAAAAGAAGCGTAAAATGATACTGTTCTGCTAGTGCTTTAGAGTACTTCTAAGAGGGTCTGCAATATTTAGAAAACAAAAATAAAATGGTTGGATTAGCCTTATTCAGTTTTATTCTGAGGAAAACTTAGCTTAAGAATACCTGGGTGTTGAAGCCAGGGGTGTATAATACTGTTATTAATGTTTCTACCATTTTCCCCATAATTTTCTTGCGTATTTATTCAACGAAGAAACAAGTATGTGAATATTGATTCATGAACTATGTAAGTTGCGTCTAGAAATGTATCTATGGTCTACTTTTCAGTTAATTTACAAATCCCCAGGAGTTTTGTAACTTCGAACCTCAGTTTTATTAATTTTTAATTGAAATTTTGCTATGATGTCGGCAAAGCTGGAGTTAAAAGTTGCTTGTACATTGGAAATAATTTTTATTATATGTATAACCTGTCCGCATTCACTATCAGTGCGCTAGAAG
This sequence comes from Trinorchestia longiramus, assembly GCA_006783055.1. Taxonomy (NCBI): domain Eukaryota; kingdom Metazoa; phylum Arthropoda; class Malacostraca; order Amphipoda; family Talitridae; genus Trinorchestia; species Trinorchestia longiramus. Next base: position 212,644 of record VCRD01000448.1, read on the forward strand.
GAGACAGCTTCAATTCCCATCTCTTAGAAAATTCCCGACAAACGAGCAAATCTCCTAACAAATACATTTTGCATTACCAATCACCCTCCACGTATGTTACAAAAAGTCGAGATGCGTTTTTAATGTTGGGCCACGAGAGTTGGTTTTCAAGTTTTTCTTATTGCTCTGTCTTCGTGAGAAATGAAAAATGGATTTAATTATTTGATATATTAAAGTATGAATGGCATATTTTAACAATATTTGCGTACTGTAGTGCATACTTAATACAGCAGGCACACGAGGAAATCTCATTGTTCCATTTTCTTCCAAAGGCTTTCTTGCTCGTACCCTGAGAGAATATTTTTTCAGAACGAAGTTAATCCCGGCGTTTCGTGGCTACACTTGCAGTCTCATTTCGACCAACGAATTCACGGTATGGAGTTGAGACGCTCCAGACGCTCTTTACCATCTGCCTGGCTGGCTCGATAGACCTCTTACCCGACCAGAGTTCTAGGAACGCTCATACGCGTAGCAAGCAGAGGCTTTTCACGTACTTCTTATGCATATCTTCCTTTTTTTGATGCTCTTGTGGTATTTGGCTTAGCCTGGTTTTTATTTTCAACGGGAAACTTCTGCTCGGTTAACGTCATTCTCACTAAACAAAGAAACAAATTCATCTTATCCGAAAAATTGTAAAAAATTAAAACTGAGGAGCTATGCACAGTTTGAGAATGATTTGAAAAGAGGCCAGTAAAACTAACATTTAAGTCTCCATTAGGAACTTTCCATGTTAGCGACAATATCATGCGCTGTTTCGGAGGCAAGTGAATTGCTAAAAAATTGAACTCTTACTCGTCTTAGTTTACGATAACACTCACTATCATAATGTTTTATACTTAGGTATAGTGTGCGTATAAAAAATTCTGGAAGTGGAATCTAAAAAACACCTTTCATCCATCACTTACTCCATTGCCTTGGAGGCTTTTCAAATCTCTACCGCTGGAAGATCGAGCTGGCCCTTGGGAAACCCGCTGGAATTCCCAACATGTTTTGCACTAAAATTATATTTTGTTCAGCGTTCTATTTAAATTACTTCTCGAGCGTGAGGAAATATTGTGGAATTTTTTGCAAATATACGATAGACCTACAACTTCGAGCAGTATATGCTGCAATTTTTACCGAATTCAGCAATGATTCCTTCTTTAATTCCGTGGTATGAGAGGATGCTTATTATTTTTTAAATATCACCATCATCAAAACTAATTTCATATTTACTTCGTAAGTTCCAAGCACTGTGGTAAAATTTTTATAGAGCCACCTTCGATTATGTCGATATACAAGTTGCATCGCAATTCAAAGTAGTTTCAAATACATGCTTCACGTATAATTACCCTTGTGAATCTCACTCCCAGCCTTGAAGAAAGACTGTACTGAAGCCGCTCAGAAGTTCTGGGAGAAAGTTTGAACCAATCATCAAACGATTGGCTCTGTGTCAAGAGAGTTTGTGGACACAATTAAAACTTGGTCTTCTCTTGAAAAGTGGAAGCATCACCACATGATCTAGGCCCAGGGATATGCGATGTCCCCAGTTTTTTGGACAACTATTTCGGAGTTTTTACTCGTACAGTCGATTCGTGTCAGTCACAAATGACCCTCGCTAAACTCTTCCATTTACCATTCCAATTTCACACATATTTTATAATACAAAATTTTACTGGTAGCGTGTGGAGCGTTATTGTGTATTTTTTTGTCGTTCAATACACATTTTAGAAACTTCTTATGTGTCGAGATGTTTATGACCAATTCATAATGCTCTGCAGTCACAAACAGGTTTTCTGCTGCTGCTTCAGGGAATCATTTGATCAGTTGCAGTTGTATCTCTCCTCTCTACGAATCTTTACTCACGTGAACACACAGCTTCGTACAAATGCAAATTAGGCTCGTAGTTAAACCCAAGAAACTGAAATTCATGTTTGGATTTTGTTAGTTCAAAATTAATGAATTATAGTTCATACGGACTTGCCTACTTCACTATTTTGTGTTTGATTATAATTTATGTTGTTCGTTCAGACTTATGATTTATATCATTATTTAGTTGTAATTTATGTAACTATTCAATTGTCTTTGGTGTTTTTGTTCAATTGAGATTTAATCGGTTCTTCAATTTTGATCTATGAAGTCTCTTCAAATAATTACTTCTATTATGAATACTAAATGATCATTTAAACTCTAATAATTCATGAAGCTCACTCAATGAAAATGTATCCAAATAGGATGTTGCAGAAGTTTCTCCCATGATGACTTCGCAATGTTAGTCCAGTTCACTCAAGTGCTACTCATGCTTACATATACTTGATATATGATATACTCATGTTTACATTCTGATGTGATTGTTTACTTAGTAACGATTTACGAAGCTCACTCAATTATAACTTGATGAAGATGATAACACGAAACTCAACTTTTGAGACCACAAGGCCCGCGCTCACACGGCTCTTCTCAGCGATTAATTATAACATAAACTTGACGTGATGGCTTTACTTTAGACGGAATAGGTGGCAAGTTGCAAAAAAACGACAGAAGAATAGCCTCAATTTCATTAGAGTAATCAGGCTCAGACTAGCGCGAGGCAATTAGCTTTTTCTTCTCCTTGAGCTTGACTCAAGCATAGGTACGCTGCAGGGTGGCTGTGGTGTGGATGGAGCGTATCTGCGCAACAGGTCTTGCAAGGCATACGAGATATCAGGTGCTATGAAATTCACGGTGGTTAGTAGAAGTATATCCGCTGATGTGTCAATAAGGGAAAAAAACGGGTCGATACTGCCTTGCTAACCCAAAAGTAGAGACTATATTGTGAGTTTTGTTTGCGTTTCTTGTGTGGCTTTACGCTTATTTTTATGAGGAAGGCAGGGAACAAATTATTGCTTTGAATGAACGCTCATGTTCAATACATCACCATCTTTGATTCCCAATTTTTGCCTTCAGTCAAACAATCGAGTCTACGTTTTCACCAAAGCGTGTTGATTATTCTGATATCGACAACACATTCTCAGAAAATCACATTACGTTGGCATACGTATACTATGAGATATATTATTGACGCATTTTATTTGTAGTTTAACACGTTTTATTTACAATCTGTTGCTTTCATCGTACATTTTCGTTTCATCGTAGTTTTGTAGTGCTCCGTACAAGTATGTCCAGCAAATTTATAAAATTTATATGTGCTTTCTAAAATAGAAATCAGTTCATTTTCATGTCATGGCGCTCTAATATTCATAAAGAGCTTTCCAACTTTAAGTACGACATTACGAAAGCAAATATCAGATAGACACTCATTGGATCTCTTAGGGAAGCGCCTTCTTGTGGAAATTATTTGCTTCAGAGATACTTTTCGCTTGCAGTTCGGCCGTGCAGGGCTGTGACGTGTACGAATATGTCTCTGAGATACAAGATGAGCCTTGTATCTTAACGCTTAAAGCTTGTAACAATCACTTGACATTTTATGAGTATTCATAGATGAAATGTAGAACTACAAGGTCATGAACATGATCTGCGACCGTAAAATACGCCGTAATGAAGACACACTCCAAAAGTAAGAATCTCTTCCCATGTGTGATAACGCATTTCACTTCATCTGTGACATCCAGCACTAGCAGTGCCACCAGCACTAGCAGTGCCACCAGCACTAGCAGTGCCACCAGCACTAGCAGTGCCACCAGCACTAGCAGTGCCACCAGCACTAGCAGTGGCACCAGCACTAGCAGTGCCACCAGCACTAGCAGTGCCACCAGCACTAGCAGTGCCACCAGCACTAGCAGTGCCACCAGCACTAGCAGTGGCACGACCACGGTCGGCTCTTCACGTGCTTTACACCACTCATTCATCACCGACACACCTCCTTGTATTCTCTTTATTCCTGTCATTCCCACTGTATTTTCAAAGTTAGCACACGCGTTTTTTAACGCGCGTTTCAAAATTACATTTTTAGCTGAAGAAGGTTTGCATATGCCGTAGAGAGACGACGTTCTAGAACACTATATCTGTGATACGTGGAGGCCATGATTAAACTCGCTGTCCACCACTCCTACCTCTCCACCTCCCTACGTCTGCCGGGGCGCCCTCTGGACCCTGCGTATCGATTTTACTGCTCCTGTTGCTGTTGATGCTCTTGATGCTGATTCTGTTGATGCTGTTG
>VCRD01000448.1:216848-281286 GCA_006783055.1 Trinorchestia longiramus
GCTGCTGTTGCTGCTTTTGGTGCTGCTGCTGCTGTTACTGTTGCTGCTGTTGCTGCTGCTGTTGTTGCTGTTGCTGCTGTTGCTGCTGCTGTTGCTGTTGCTGCTGCTGTTGCTGCTCTTGGTGCTGCTGCTGCTGCTGTTCATAAATTACAATCTGAATTAGTAGGTCGTTAAGAATCCAGTGTCCGATTTTATTATGCATCAAATGTGGCGGTTATTGATCAAATTTCTGCATTGTATTGTTATGTGCCATGAAAATGGGATTAAATTCAACAACACAAAGCGTTTAACACTGTGGTTAGGTAGACACAAAGTGGCAAAATATATTCCTAAAATGAATATCCCCCAAAAACCCAATGTAATCTGTTTGCTGGTTCAGTCCTGGTGTCATCCACTACAGTTTCATGAGACCTAATACGTCTACGGCAGATGTATACATCAGTCATTTGGATGAAATGATGCGTGAACTTGCGGTAGAGCAACAAAGATTAGTCAATAGAGACAGACCTCTTTCTTTTCACGACAATTGTCGACCACATGTTGCCTAAAAACTTTACTAATACGACAAGAACTGAACTTGGAGGTTCTCTGTCATCAACCATATTCTCCAGACCTTGCACCAACTGACTGACGTCTTCCATACATTAGGAAGCTCATTGCATGCGAAAAACTTCATACCTGAAGAAATGTATAATCAGCCTTTCGTGTTTTCATCAGCGTTTGCTCTCCAAAATTTTTTACTGCCGGCATGAATGTTACCTACAAGATCTCAAAAATGTGTTAATAATGTAAATGTATGCACTAGTTCAACTATATTGCTTTTTGTTTCAGGTACTGTAAAATGAAATACTTATTCGAAATCGGATATTTCATATTGAATTGCGTGCTACGTCATGTCCTACTAGGTGCACATTACACAGCTCCATCACGTCAATGTATATTTTTTTGATCAGTCTTCAAACCCGACCAACTTTCCATGGCGCAGTGTAGCACTCAAATGCGTCTACATAGTCTCCTCTCCTGCTGTTCTGAAAAAAAGCTGCTCACTCTCCTGATTAGATCGCCGTTCAAATCAGCTCGAGAGCCTGTTTTGAAATTGCCACACGTCTTGAAAGGAGGCATTCACATTAGAAAGAAGCATGGAAAAATGTGTTTGCCTTCAGTGTCGCATTTCAAGCCTTCTTCGACCAAGGTAGGCCAGTTGTGGTGGGTGGCAGTCTTCGAAGTGCTCTAAAGACGGCCCAAGTCTGGGTGTCTTGAGACATACTCGAAAGTTCGCAACGCTGGTCATCAATCTTCTGTAACCCATTCGAACTTCATTGAGTAATTCACGTAAACTTTTTAAAATTTCATGAACTTGTGAGCAAAATATTATGATTTGCAAAAAAATTACTGTCAATTCGAAAACAGTGTTTCACAGGGAAGTTCATTCATTTGAGTAGCAGCGTCATCAATACATTCCATGTAAGATTCCTCGTCTCCTTTCTTTAATTATCAGAGAAGGGTGAGTTTATTCCTTATATTTCAGTGCACTTCGAGAATTTCGTAATTCTAAAGGGTTGTACTCGTGTATAGATACAATTTATGAGCTTCTTTTGAAAATGTATCTGTTGTCAGTATTCCTCCTCTTCATTGTTCTAATGCAAAATAAGCAACGACTGTTATACAATTTTGCCGAGGGTGTAGTTTGAAAAGCATGTTAACCGTATTTCTATCCATACCTTTTCGAGTAAACGATTGTCCGACGTACACGTATAGACCTCATTCATGAGTATAATTAGTTCCGTTTGTTCTTCATTTTTAAACTTTGCATATTCTCAAGTTGTTCTCTCAACACGTTTTCCCGACTCTAATGAGCTGTGCTAATCACGCTATTAAAACTGAGCGTCTCGGTATTCCTCAATGACTTGTGTAGTACAATTTTTGTGACGACCGCTTTAATTGGCTGAAAACTGAAGTCAAACTCTAAACGAGAATGTAGGTATTGATTTAGTTGGGATTTTTTTTGTATCCCCATAAACTAAATGTTTCCATATTATGGAAGCAGGCCGGCAGTGATGAATTATCCAAGTTGATACGAGGCCAGGTTAAATATTTCGCCAATGTGCTTCCCTTAAAAGTTCGCTTTGAATTTCTATACGTTTGTGCACCAAGCTAAAATTTCTGACTGAAATCTTTTTCTTTTTGTTGCAGGTTGCTTGTTCAGCAACACTCTCTGCGAAAACGAATGGTGCTTCGATGGTGAGTAAATTATTCCCTACATAAATTAAAAAACAATCGTAAATTTTGCTGTCGATTTATGTATCTACCATTCTTCTTTTGTCTTTAGAATTTAGTAGTAGTCAAAGTGCAGGTGCACAGTCTTAAAAATATATGTATATAGTAATATATACACAAACCAAAACACTTTGTTTCATTATACGAGGGCAAATGAAAAAAATTATGTTACAAGAAATAGTGCTTAAAATGAAAGTACTATTCGGAATAATGTGTGCATGTTTTTCATTCCGAATGCACATGTCGGTATGCCAGGTTTCCTGAGAAGGAAATTAGAGAAAGAGAATATTCGATGATGTACTCAAATCTACATCAACCGGTATTCCTCATTTTTTTATAAAGCTTGTTGATAATTCAATATGTAGTATATGTAATTGATCAAAATGTCGGTGTTTCTAGGAAGAGCATTTTAAGATATTGAAATTGAATAATTTTAATTAGGAATCTTCTGAGAAAATTTTCAAAAGTAATGTAAGAATACCCTACAGGATTTGGCTGAAAATTTTATACGAGTAATTTCTTGGAGGAATATGAAAATATTTTAAAATTGCAATAGATACGAAATCATGCAATAATAATGCATAATATATTTCTTTAACTTATCCCTATCACTGGATATGTGTGCATCATGTCAATGACTGCTCAATGCCAAAAAACTATAACTCAAAATAGAAGTAAATATTAACAGCAAGATAACGCAGAATTTCATTACCTTGCACTTGATATTTTAACTGTCAGAAGTATTAAGTCTAACTTATCCACGGGTGAAGAAGAAAATGACGCTTTTGAGTAACCCCCAAGAACGTTTTTGGACAGAGGAGGTGATCCAATTGGGAAGCTTTGTTCAACAAGCTTAGAAGCTTCAAAGTACAGAGATTGATTGGTAGAACCTACTTACGTGCTCGTTCCTTGTGCTTTGCTTTACATGATCACTAGAGCAGGTGTATCTGCTTATACATATGTTAGTACAATCTTGTTACACATAAGTGATGTTTTCAGGAAAGTATTACCGTATTAGGAATAAACTCTAATACATGAAAAATTGCGTATTATCAATTGGTCATATTTTCCTTTGATTACAATCACTTTACGAGTTTATTGAGTGTGTTTAATATTTTTATTGATCATCTCGGCATGTTGGTATCGATGGGCCTAAACTTTTCTGCGTGTTACAATTTTTTTAGGGAAGATTGCTACTGCAAAATGTTATTTTCGAAATCCAGATGTATGTTCACATAGTACGAACTGCATTTGGCAGAAATGCTAAAAATCATTGTTGGAGAATCATCAAAAAAAAAATCATTGAGTTCTAGAACACCGCGGGCGTCAGCGTGAAGGAACAGCTCAACACACTATTCGAACAAACTAACTCAAGCCTGGGAAGGATAACTGCTGCAGAAATTAAAATGCAATTAGAGTGTAATTAGTATGTAAATAAAATGTAGAAAGTACTTGAAGACTTTCGAATTAGGGGGTTAAGTGACGTGTTTGTAATGTTTTTTTTTCATGAAATTGTGAAAAATTACCGATTACCGAACTCATCCTCCCGCATGTTCTTCAATGATCAAATTATTCTTGCTGAGTGTTCAGTACTGCATTAGGAATGTTAACACTTATTCCCTAGATGAAGTATTTTTCCATTGTGGTTCAACTGAGGTCTATTCATTTCTCAATTACCGAAAACATTTTTTAAATTGTGCTATCACGTTTGATAAAATTAACTTACGATTCAGTTCATCTTATGATGTAATAAGCACTTGGTGTTTAAAACTGAAGTGTTTTTTTAGTGAAGTTTCACAATTTATGTGTACAACAAGATTGGTCGAAATTAAAACTGATATCAAGTCTTATCTCTTGTTCGACAGACTACGCCTTCGGCCGCTGCTTCCCCACGAAGGCTAACTTGAAGAAAGATGATCTTACAAGGTAACTACAGACGCAATAACTTAACACATTCATTGCAGTTACCTAGCTGGTGCAAATCTTTACTTTGTACATTGTCACTAGAAAGCTTTGAACAAATTACAAAACCTAACCTGAGTGACCCACCGGTGAGTCATACCGCAATGAATGTTAACAATCAGCGAGGCTCCGTTGCTGTTTCTTTCAACGCCTATTGGTTTCATTTCTGTATGTAAAGTTCTATTATAAATCCCTTTTTCAAACGAAAATATTTTGGAGAATTTACTCCTGTTAGTAGTTTCTTTTTAGGGAAGTAAATATTTTGAATTTCTGAATTTATATAACTGTAATCGTCCTCTCTGATTCAGCAATACCATCATCATTAGTTATAGAACCTGAAATTTGCGAGTATTTTTTACAACTTCTCAAGCTCTGCAGATTGTAATCAATGTGACGTGCGAGTTGTGCACGTACTCTTAGGACTGGTTTCTCAATATTTTCCCAGTTCGCCCTAATTCTTAATCAAGCGAAAACGACTGTAAAGAAAATTTGGTTTCGTGTTCAGAAAATGTAGACATCTTTTTCTTGGGTAACTGCTTAACTTAAAATTTAAATTTTTCATGTTGTCAGTGTATCTCCTAGCCAGCGTCCATCAGGACACGAATATTCCTCAAAATACCTTGAACTATCTGTAGCAAATTTTCCTAGATGATGACCGTCTGTTGTACGGTCAAGATGAGGCTTATTTTTCTTTCCCCGTTAAATCCTTTTTGAGTTACAGACTTAATTTTCGTTACGGCTTGCTTGAACTTTCATGTTCCCTACCATCGTTTCTGTTTCAGTTTTTCTACGACATGGGATTTTTGCAGTTCAGAGAGTTTTTTTGATCTGGGTGTGTGTCGGTTCCCCACTGTAAAATACATATGGTTTTTTGTTTATTATATAGTGTTGCTTGATTCGAACCCCTTTTTTGCTTTAATGAAGTTCAACGGAAAGAATCATTCAATAATAGGTGACTCAAAGTCGAAAAAGAAATTGATTTGAATATTTGAAGTATCAACATTTTTTTCCATTAGAAAATTCTGTGAACTCTATCACCGATTATTAGCTCTTCGTTTCCAACCGATATTTACCAGATAACGTTTAAATTCTTTCCAATTATTCCTATGACGTTATTTCATGGAATATTGCGCAAAAAAAAATTACTTTCTTCCCCGGACTGTACGATTTTCATTGCAACTTTTGTTCAGGTGATAAGTTGAACTGAAACAAGAATACATGAGTTTTCGTAACCTTGCCGCCAAATTCATGTCTTTGTCTGTATTTCTCCTTCAATTCATGCTTAATGTTGACCCTGTTTCTTCAAGTCGGGTTCAAAGCTATTCAAAGATATTGCTTGCACGTGCTTAACACGTTAACCGCCACATGTACCACCGGTGGTACATTTGAGGGTTTCACTTACCGCCGCATGTACCACCGGTGGTACATTTCCAAATTTTTAATAATTATTTTCAAAAATTAATTTAAAATATTTACGGAAGGTTAAATGATAAAGTCGCAAAATGGTAAAGTCGTGGCGGTAGTGACAAATCTCTGATATCAGGCATGGCGGTTAACGTGTTAAACAACTTGTTTTGCTACGTTCATATTTATTGCAAAATAGTTTGACGTGTTTACCAGGTTAAGTTTTAGGAAGTACCATTTGGGTAAACTTATTTAAAACATCTAATTCGAATTAAGTTCTAAGTATACTAATGTTGTCACATTTGTTATAAAAATTGGTTCAATCGAAACCAATGGGACAAGTCTCAATGTAGTTTTTCCTTTGAGTATAGGTATGGATGTATAAATAAAAATTTATTTCATGAGAATAAATGATTGGATTATGTAATTAGCTCCTAAGCGATCGCTGGTATATTTCATTTTCCTTTGATACAATTGAGCATGTTTCTTATTATTTAAATTTTCAAATGAATGCAAGACTAGTACAGAACAAATATTAATTAGATACATACAGAAAGAGTTACGAAAAGTTACGTGCAAAATAAAATCGGCTTAATATTACAAAAGGCGGTCGACGGAGGCTTTGTTTTATAACTTCCTTTCAAATATTAAAATAAATTTATTTTTTTCTTAACCGCTGACATTCTATCATGCCCAATAATGCAAATCCATAAGTATTTCATGAACGACAATCCTACCACTGCAACTCAATTAAACTTACCCTAACTACCATGTTATGACACAACTTTGACTGCAGCAACTTCCCTTGGTTTCACTGTCACTACATGGTGCCTATTAACCTATAGATTATATACGTTATCTCTTCTATCAAATACCGATATATTCTTGAAAAGAATTTTACAATTTTACAATAGGTGTTGCACGACAGCACTGAAGACTATGTTGCGAGTGGTTAATAAAAATATTTATTTACAGTCCTAAATTTTTCTGTAAATTCCATACATTTAAAACTCTTATGGAATTACGTGTTGCTCCAGCAAAGTAGACGAAAATATTTCTTCGAACCAAATGTTCTACACCGTCGAAGTTATTATAAAAACAGCAAACTAAATCACTTAACTTGTGAATTATTAAACATGACTCCTTGGTGCTAAATTATAGGAATTAATTACTCATTTCATCGTTAAAAAATCCTCGGACACTGTTGATAGAGCATCAAATGTGTCAACGTTCTTCCTCTAGCGACAAAACTTAAGCCATCGTTTTGAATAGAACTAGAAGTCTTTGCACACTCTGACAAAACTGAACCTGGAAACCCTGCCTCTTTGTAGGTATCACTTGGACGAGGATGAGCTGCACGTGTTGGAAGCTGAGATGCAGAGGTTGTACCACCTCGGGTACCGCTGGTCTCATACCTACACCCAGTGTGTGTTGCAGGCGCTGCTTCAGGCCATCCATGAGAGGTGAGATGTCCTTGCAAGCACCATCAGATGTATGTGTAGCTCCAATATTAACACGTTGCCTCCGATTGCCTGATTGGTGTAAAACTTCACTTTGTACGCATAGTCACTAGAAGGATTTGAAAAAATTACAGAACCTAAGTGGTACACATATGTACCACTTCGGAGTCAACGTGTTAATCTACTGGGTGGTTCCCTTGGAAATTCAACGATTTAGATTTGAGCAATACATTTATACCCGTTGTGATTTCAGTTCTATAATTTTTCTTCAGTATTAGATAGGAAGTAATGGGATGGATACACCCAGATACAGAAAGATAGAGATACATAGTCTGTTATATATGTAGATAAGCCATGATTTCGGAGAGCAACGGTACACTTGACAGGTAAATGTTTCATTATGCTTTTGTAGTCATGTCCATATATCAAGGCCGATATTTCATCAATTGTAGTGCTATTTTTGTGACAAAAATATGTTCACAAACTTATTTCTAAAAATCTAGTTCAATGAGAAATGTGTTTTGGTGGTCGCGCATTATGTTTGAAATATTTAATTTGGCGGAATCGTCCTTCGGTTCCTTGTCAACGATGTGTTCAACAATAGCTTTAGTAAAGGCGCAGTTTCTTTGAATTCAGTGCTTGAAATGTTGCATTCATTTTTACAAAAATTCGATGTTAGGCGGTCATTCTGAAACTCGCGCATTAATAAGTGTGTCGTACTTCTATTTTTGCACGCGTGTTCTCAGATTTTAGTCTATCAAAAAGCAAAAAAATAATTTTCCAACATAAATCTCATGAAAATCCATACGCCTGCATAATCATGTTCACACAGCAGTACCAATCTTAGTAAAGGATCATATTTTAACATTTTTTCACCTATGCAAACCGGTAACTATTTTCCTTTCTATTTCTGTATACAATTCTGCATGTTATTTCGTTCAAACCCTTTCATCTGGTCCTTGAAAACTGAGTATTTTTTGATCTGAAACATATTAAAGACGAGCTTAGAGTCGAATTTGATCGACAACATACTGCCGTTCCAGAAACAGTGCTTATGCACAGCGTATGCATCGCAGTATTAACTTCAGTTTTTGATGAATTTGAACGAAAAAGTCTCCGGTATTTACTCCGTAGATTCAACTTACTCTCATGTATGTAATGCAGCTACCCTCATATTAAAACTGCAATAATGTAAAACAAGTGACATGTTTGATATTTAATATTCTGCAACGACTTTAAAAAATTGTCACTCTGGCTACTTATAAGATTTATAGGGAGGCTTTCCTCATCAATAAATTGGTTAGGTTTCATATGTGTGCCCTAGAAAAAATATTTTTTGTCGAAGAAAATTTGTTCCTTTTGTACAAGAAAGTTCTATGTAGGGAGACTGTTCCAATCCCCTTGTTTGATCATAAATGCCCTCATCAATATTATACGTTACAGATTTACACGAGTATGTATCTGGTGAATGCCGTGCATCGTAAAACCATTTATTGTGTGAAACATCAGACTTCTTAACAGCTTCCTGGTACGACACGATGGAATTTCATTTTATTATCTGCTTACAATTTTGAGACCTCATGGATAAGCTGTAATTTGAAGATGAAGCAATTAAATAAATGAGTAATGACCCTTGAAATAGTTAATGTGTTTCTAGACATTAATAATACGCATAATTTTTTCATGTTATGAGTGGTTAAAACTAAAATTACTCTGGTATCTTGTTGAAGTTTTCTCATGCTGAGTGAGTATAATAACGATATACTAATTGACATTGTATGATGTCCATACATGTTATAATATGCATATTTATAATTAAAAATGCACATTCATAAAATATACGTGTACAACTTCTTGAATATGAGACAATATTGGTATCATTTAACTGTGACCGTATGATTAAAGTTGTTGTTTCATCATGAATTTGAAATATTGGATGTCTTCTTTAACTTCGATTATGCTGTATCTTTGAATATAGCTTCATGAGGAGATATTAGAAAAACTATAAAGATTAAGAAAACTCAAATAATACTTAGCGATCAAAATTTTTTTGGGAGGGCAGCTATTAGGAATTTTGTAATTTGAAATTCTACTCAACTTCTCATGTACATCAGAGCAGCAGAAAAGAAATCCAATGTATGTAGAAAATCTGCCTCTGTGTTGTTTTATGACCATGGTACTCGTACATCGTTGTTCTTGGAAAGAATGAAATGATGAAATCACGTTTTCTCGATTGCTTGTACAATGTTGAGATAGACGCAAAAATGTGCATATGCAGGAATTTTATTCTACAAGAGATTTGACAAAACCCCAACGAAGAACGGTATAAATTTAAAAAAAATAACCTGTGAAGTAAATAGTTCTAAGCCTCTTTTAGTACAGTCTTAAATTTTTATTTCCGACACGCAAAATTTTAAGAAAGCTGTGTTCGTACCCAGCGATTATCATGTATGCTCAAAATGAATCTTATTCTCATAAATGTTAGAGCTTTGAGCTTGTCTGCGACATAAACACGGTCGCTTTTTAAAGCATTTTTTAATGAAGAGGATTGATTGAATCGAACCTCTCAAAATAACAGGACAGAGTTGCAAACTCTGGTCTTCCTAGAATACCTAATTACATCGAAGTTGTCACTTCTGAAGCCAGTTTATTAAATGCATTTTGCAGTTAAAAGATCAGAGGTGCATCTAATGTAGGAATGCGGATTAAGTTATCTCTATGGTAACATAACGAAGGTCGAGTAAATATTCTCCGGTCTGTGGACTGTTCGCACAAATTAGAAGTGTTCATTCGCTTCAAAGTAGCTTCGTCAACAGCAATGCTGGCTTCAGGAGCCAAGCCAGATTTCCTTGCACTCTAATTTGTGTATTTTTGCCCTCGATACAAGGATATGTTAATTCATGACTGTGTATCAGGTTTTTTTGCTAAGTAACGATAATATTCAGAAAATTGTGCAGCAAAATAATCAAATAATTTGCACTTTAGTTGCTTTTTGGTCTGTGCATGTTTTGTCCTTTGCCTGCTTAGGTGTATATAATATTTGTTTCCATATAAAAACAAATCCAACTACAGTTAACTGGTAGTCAAATTTAAACATTTCTACTGATCTTATTTTTCATTTACAAAATGCGCTCTGACTCGGTGAAACTTTCACTGATCTGATTCTTATGCTAATCGTGGGGAGGTAAGATTCAATAACTCTCCCATAGTTTAGACAACACTCAATCGGTGCATGCAATTTATTCCTGACTTACAGTACTCAAGGGACTTTTTAGCTCAAGGCGTGGAGTAACTACAAGAACTCTATGGTGTGTTACCTGTCTCTATCGCGTATTTAAATGAAATGAACATTTTGGACTTTGGCAAAGGCAATTACTGTAGTCTCAAAGAAACCCCAGATGATATTCTTGAAGAGGTAAGAGATTCATCCAATATTCAGCTAAGGAAGATTGCGTATGGGCCTAACGTTATGACTTAGTCGTATCATAGAATGAGAATTTTGTAAAAGTATTTCTAACTACCCTTTGCAGAATCGGTTACGCTTAACGTAATCTGTCATGGATTACGTCTACAGTTAAGCATGCCTATGATTTCCTTTTTTACATTTTACATCGTAAGTTAGCAAAACCAATGACTATAACTTGCTGTTCGAGTATCTTAGTCATTTCTTATTTCGCCAAATAATTTCTTCCAGATCTTAATGCAGCCTCATTATGTATCTGTGCTAAGCTAAACCAATTGGGGAAATTCAATTGTAAATCCTATGGTATCACTCGATCGTTTTACTAACTTGTCGAAAATATCGATGTTGTTAGTCGTAGACCCGAGTGTAAACCTGAACATAATGACATTTTAAATTACTTTTTACAATCACCTGGTGAGAAATAATTGAATGTTGAATAAACTGTAAATATTAAAAGAAATATTTATAAATGATCCATTTGCCGTATAGGTTTTCCTCCCCATAACAGCATTTCTGGAATCAGACTCATGAGGTAATAGGATCAAATTTCGGTAATATAACGAGCCTAAGAATATTTTTTTGTCGCTGCTTTTCTCAAGTTAACACGTGGGACTCGGAATTAACGATAGGAATCTTAGAAGTAGATGCTTAAAACATTCCATCGGTAGGTTCATTACCTGCGACATCCTTCCTTTCCTTCCGACTTGTGTGGAAAGGGAAGAGCCTTCCATTTCCGTACACAAGTGCTCACATCATGTTATATTAAAACTGTCAATTTCTTTCGCAGATAAACTACACATTCATACGTTCTGCAAAATCTGAATCAACTTCGAAAAATTTAATCAATTGTCTGCGGATTCAAACCAAATGGTTCGGAACTATACAGTAAAAAATGTTTTTGTGTTATATATGAAAGGTGTCCCATTCTATAAAGTCAACGGTAATTACTCCGTAGATTCAACTTACTGTCACTCGCACACATTCTTTGCTGAATGAGTTCATTTGTGCTAAATTGTTGCAATTTTGCTGCAATTAATTTTCCGTGGATAATCAATAGCATTTTCGTTCAAAAGTCTTAGTTTAATAACCATATGTTTTATGTATATATTTCATATGCTCTATATATATATATATATATATATATATATATATATATATATATATATATATATATATATATATATATATATATAGAATAAAATATATACTCCAATTTAAATGTTTATGGCAGCCTTGTAATTCAATTTCTGAAGATTTGCGCGGTTTCACTCATTTGCTTCAATATATCGCAATCTCTATATGATCTCTTGAGCATTTTCAACGCAACGTTATGTCTTGTGCTTCTTACGAAGCCCAGTACTTCGTTTTTATCTGCCGAATCTCCACAATCTAATGGCAAGGTCTCTGTCATAGCAACGATCTCTTCGATCCGTTGTATGAACGCGTCGCTTCTTCGAAGGCTCTTTAGTGGGGCAAAAAATTTCTTCAATGAATACGGCTTCAGATCGTTTGGTTTGATCAGAGGCCGATATCGCAGGGATTTCTGATGAAGCATCAATTACATTAAAGACTCGTTCGGATCTATTTGCTCGATTTTATTCTAACGATGGAGCTTGATGAAAGACATCACGAAACGGTCCTACGAAAAATTCAGAGTTTGCGAACAGTGTCAGTGGATCTATTCAGAAGGATCAACATCACTACGGCCAACGTAATAAGGCATGTTATTTTTCCCGTGTAAAATAATTACTATCCATAGAAACTGCCGTAGACACCTATGATACGACATGATGCTGGCATGCAACAGAATCAATTAACTAGGGGTTCAATCAACTTGTAAGACTGAGTTTTGTTATCTATACATTCGCCGTATACTCAATCAGGTGAAGAATTACCGCTGCAGGAAGAGTAGAGAGCGTTCAGCAAGTAGATGAGAATTTATTACGGTAGGAGTGAGATTCTTAGACATCTTCTAGCTTCACAATGACTTTATTTTGAAAACTGATTCCCAAAGATTCTAATTCAATTGGGGTGTTAATTAGCATGATAAAATTTATTGATATTTTTCTTCCTGCGAGTCATTTATGAAACAAAACTTGCACGAAAAATATTTTACCACTACGAGGAAATTCAACTGATTTCTCAAGCAGAAATAGCTAGTTTGGTCCTGCAAAAATTTTTTTTCAAACGCTATTGTCATTCAATAAATGAACTCGGTGTATGTCTGAACTTGTTTATTTGTGGAAAAATGAATTTGTTTTTGACAATTAAAGGTGTAGAGATCAGATCAGTTTACTACACCTCCAAGGACTTTTGACTTATAGGTTCATCAATCGTTTCCAAGCTGAAATTAGTTATAGGTCAACATAACGAGCTATGTTAACCACTTATTGTTCCATAATTGAGGTTTTTTTACCGAGTAACAGTTTACGCATTTCTATGCTCTGTTTTTTGATTCCTGTTTAAAGTTTAGAGACAAACTATTAGGTGATGCTTGTAACAACACGATGCTTCAAAAAAATTTTTTCAGTTTACTGAGATTGAAGAAGACTGCATTAAATCTACCCAATGTTCATATCGAATTGTACGGTAAGTTCCCTTGCTCTTTGAAAAGAGAAGCACCAGAATACGGCATTGCAGTTCACCGTGATGTACTGCATCCACCTCTACGTATGTGAGGCTTGTGTCGTTATCCTGCTGGGAACCTAATCGGTTTCTTATTACCAGTCCTAGTTATTAACATTTATTCATTAATATATTGCGATATTGCGTAAAATATACCAATGCAAAAAGGTATGACAATATTCGCACAATCGAATGCTCATTTTTTATGGGTACTCGGTATGCTACTCCGTAGTGATTCAGCTATGCTTGCTGCAGACGTATGGAAGGAGGTTGGGCCATTAGGATTTAACTTGGAAAATAAAGGTAAACGTCAAACAAACCGTGCATGTACTCATGATCACTTCCGGCAACCAGGGATATTCCCATGAATTTTGTGACTGCATTCTTTTCGTTCACGAAAATGAAAGTGAATTGATTATTGTTTGGAAGTCGATTTATTAATGTATTTTGCTACGCAAAAATGTTCAAGGTTCCTTGTTCAGAAACAAAGATGTCGATCATCTCCAAGCAGCACACTTGTGCTTCAAACACCATTCACTGAAGTCTCCGTTCGCGGAACAAATTCTTATCATCCTTCAGCTTGTTGACGGAGTCTCTCCAAGACTAATTAGGGTATTTCATTTGGCACTCTTCGCAAGAGAGCTCAGTGTAACCTAAACGCCTTTGTTTATTACGGCGATACATAAGACTCTTCTCATTTCTGTTTCTTTGAAGATTTTACAAACCTGCAAGCCTTTTCATCGGATAGAATTTAGCCTCCGTGCAGCCCAAAAACTGATGGAAGAAGCGATTTTCGCACTCCAGCCGTTTTGCATTCAGAATTTTTTTGCAGCTGGAGATCACTTTTTCCAGGGAATTAAAATTTTAATTGGCGAAGTTTAGAGTTTCCCCAAGAACTAGCAAAGATCTTTACTGCGGTGTTGTGAGGGCTCACAGTGCCGTTGAAATAGCAGGTTCTCATTAAACCTACGCACCTGTAAATTCTCACCAATCTTCTTTCGATGTTACAAGTCGTAGAAAATTATTGCAGCAAATGAATGCGACTCTAGCAACGGAAGAAAAATTAACTCAGCGCAGCTCGTCTTATTCTTTCGTGTATTCTTCATGCAATAGGTTTTACTCTATAAATAATGGAATATTAAGTCCCAAAAGTATACTGCAATTAAGGTCATTTTAAACATATGCTTGCTTATGTGCCTCTAACTCGAGTGGAAAAGTAATGTTGGAAATAAAACTATTTGCAAGCTGAATGATATCATTTTGATACATATTGAATTTTGTTCGGAAACTATGTCGTAAAATTGTAACATTTCCACTGAATTTTCTAGCACATTTAAGAGTTCAGCTGAATGGAATATCTTGCAGTGCATCTTGAGAACTTAGCGCTGCTCGAGAGATGTGCATGATTCTTGAATAGCACCGAGGAGAAAGGAAACATGTTAGCGTCTGTCCTCGTCAGTGTAGCTAAGGGAACTAGTGCTTCACAGTGGTAACCATTATCTAATTTTTGGTGCCTCTATCATGTGAAATTTCGAGCGAACATCATGACTTATTATAATTTGCATAATATACAGATATGAAATATATACTCTAATAGTTTTTAGACTTCAGTTTAGAAGAGCTAGTTTAAATTATATTTTAACACTTTAAAAACGAAAGTGATAGAAAAATGTTTGACATCTACGATGAATTTTAAGATATAATACGACTGCATAAGCTTTCTAATCATCAATGAAAGGTACATAATACTTGCATTAAATTGCCAATACATGTATTTCATCCCATTGTCTGAACCTAATCATCAGTAGCAGCTATCAAAACCACAACGGGCACACTATATTGAAGCTTCACATTTATTAAGGTGCCAGTGAGAATCACAAAAGGCACACTACATTGAAGCTGAACATTTATTTAGATGCTAGTGAAGACCACAACGGGCACACTATATTGAAGCTTAACATTTATTAAGGTGCCAGTGAAGATCACAAAAGGCACACTACATTGAAGCTGAACATTTATTTAGGTGCTAGTGAAGACCACAACGGGGACACTACATTGTGTACATGCGATTTGCATCCAGGAGAGATATGACGTCTTTTTTAAAGATGTTTTGAGAAGCTTGACGTCATAGGCTCTTTTGTTTTCGCCATTCGTTTCATGCAAACTCCATTTATTTTCGATGGGATCTGCATCCCACAGCCAATGCCATTTGTTGCACCGATACAGTTCTGTATTGGTTTCCAGAGATTTTGAACCATATTGAAGGACTTTGATCCGGCTTACAATCCTTTAAAGCAACACAGTAATATGATCATTTTCTATTTGTTTTGAAGCATTTGTGATATTGCTCAAATTTGAAGCATAAGTGACGCATATTTTCAGGCAAATACCATTTGTTATCCTCCAGCTGGTAAATGAATCTTGATGGTGTTTTTATTGTCCCGCTTATCATGGAAATTTTGTGGAACGCGAAAGAAACCTAGAGCAACTCTTCATAATTTCAATATTGCTAGTTGTGGGAGTGTTCTAGAAGTTTCGTAGTTACGATGACGGAAAGTTTTTTCACTTTTTTTCACCTGGTGACGTCTCATAGATACAGCTGAAGTTCCATTCAAACCACCGCCTGGATAAATTCGATGATGCTCCTTTGACTCTTTTTATTCCTCCTCCGCTTCCTCCTCCTCCTCCTCTTCCTCCCCCTTACTGAAGGGGGACTGAGGAGGATTATTTTCTAGCGTATTTTGGCATTCAGTGATTCTAGAAACAAGTGGGATTCTTAATTCTCTTTTGGGGGTGTGCTAAGATTGAACTCATCGCTTAAACCAAGCGCATTTTCCTTACAATACCACCATAGCCTATGTCCACAGAATCAATATAGCTTCTTGCCAGTCAGTTGGTTTAATTTGCAAGTTGAGGGCGTCTACACATTACATATTTTTTCTAGCATCTTTAGGAGTGACCAATACTTTTATCTTTCGACCAAACGGGTTCTAATTCCCTTCAAGTCCTCGCTCAACGTATTCGTGCTTACTTCACTTATTTGTACAGATGCATCGAACTACGCTAAGACAAACACTAAGTTCAGCAACCATGTATGTATTTCATTACATAGGATTTACACACACCAAGTAAAAGATCGTCTTAATTGAAAGTTAAGTGTTCAAAGCGAACATTTTCAAATTCCGAGTACATGATAGTAAAGGAAACGAGTTGAACAACGATAATATGAACAGCCCACGGCAAGAGTCTTCTTACTATTCTTTTTTTCGTTCATTTTTAACTTTTCTATCAACAATTTTTTGCCTTTTTGTTATCAACTGGTTTTAACTTCGTCGATCACAACTCGTGAAGCTTTAAACGAAGGGTCCTTAGATGATGTAACGTTTCAGGCGGTCATTGATCAATGATCAGTGCTAGTACTATGAAGATGCGACTTTACTATAGATCTTCACTACATATTATCCTTACTATACAGGGTGTACACAAAAACTGTATCCACTGCCCGATGTACAGTAGAATTCCTTTAAACTGGGACTCGCTGGCCAAGCTTTATAAATTTTTTAATTGTTTTTTTCTTCTTTGAATGCTTAAAGCAATTGATATTGTTTTCCTTTTATGTCTAGCGTGTCTATGAATTGTTTGTGGCTACTTGGGTGATATTAACCAGCAACTGCAAAGTCCCATGGGTGCCGGTTAAAAAGACTACTGTATGTATATATGATACCGGAACCCTGCTGATCTTGATTAAGCTGCATTTTAAAAGTATAAAAGCTAAAGAAATAAATCGGTGGACACGCTGTATACATATATTGTATTAAGCCTTCAAGGGAATCCCAGCTGCACGCATTTAATCAAAGCGAGGCTTGACAGCTCGGCATGGAACAGCGCTAAACTGTTCTGGTCACTACTGGGGATGTATGTAACGCTCTTTTTGTCTGTTAATGCATTCAGGTACTAGATTTCTAAGATTGGTTTCCTTCACTTGTGTATGATTTTGTATAACTTCTTGTAAAAAGTCGAGGGGTGATTTTTCAATCAGACTTCAAATTTACGATTACCTAATGTAAATCAAGAAATTATTCTGACAATTCAATTTTATATCTGCAGTCATGATATAATCAGTTTGGACGCCAGGAGTTCTTAAATATGATATAATTCAAGCTGTACCTTCATCAATTTGCATTCGATTGAGTTTCTTTATTTGTTTAATTTCTATCTAAAGTTATTGTATCTGTTTTAATGTGTTTTTTTGTTAGTCACGGATATTCTGACCTGAAAAATATTTTAAGTGCTTAATATCAATGTTCAACTTTAAGTTTCCTAATTTTTCGTTTTCTGTCAATTGTTAAAAACAAAATCGATCCAATCTTTCATTTTGTTATAGGTTTGGTATTTTTGACAATTAACTGCATACTCGCATGATTACCGAGAAAATTTCCCGATTAGTATAGGCAGTTTCTTCATGTTTCTGGCAAATGTTTTGAGCGCGATTGTTTTCATGTGACATCGTTGTGGCACTATGTTTGCAGGAGCTTCTGCGTACTTGTCCACGTTTCCAAGTAATGTTTTGAACATAATTCTGTGGGCTTGACACCATTTTTGCATAATGTTTGAGCGTGTTTGTACACTGTTTGGGCCCCACGTTTGAGCAGAAGCAGGGATGGAAACGCTCGGGAGCGTTGCTATGGAGACCATCAGCAGGAGGGGGGAGATGAACCTTGCTATGGAAACGGAGCAAAGGAGCAGGGCTATGATGAGTGGGGTGTGTGAGCAGAGGGAGAGTGTTGTGCTGAGCAGGGAAGTGATGTGGGGAGTGGAGGAAGGAAGAGAGGAAGTTTGGGTGAAGGATATGAAGGGAGAGTGTGCAGATGAAAAGCTTTGTAAAAGATAAAAGGAAGCGAGAGAGAGAGGAAAGAAATATCTGGCTACTTCTAATGCATACAAACAGCATCCAGAGTAAAAAGAATAGCTTAGTTCGGATAATGGGGTAATGAAGATTGGTCCAGTGACACATGTCAATGGAGGGTCTCTAAGAAATGAAATACATAACAATAAATGGTGTGGAGGGAATCAGATCATGGAGCAGAAGTATATGAATGATTCACGGAAATAACTTTCTGTTGGTACTGCGATAGCCTAAATATCCTGTACTCCCACACAAAAACGCTCTCCTGTAATGTAGTTGAAGTAGCCTGGATCTTATGGAAAAACATTGAGAGACGCAATTTCTTATATTGTTTATGCAATCAGTGCTTAAAATGTTTAGCGTTTGTTAAATAAAAGTACCATGCATTTGAATCTCGCCCTATATCTATGCGATAGCACTTACAAAAGGGAAGTGAATTCCTTACACAGTGAGGGGTCTCCAGATCTTTCACTCTCAAAGTTTAGCTGGTGGTTATGCAAGAGGGTTATGACGAAACTCTTTCAAAGTCTAACTATCAACTTGCTGCAGCAGCTTCGACGGTGCAAAATAAGCCCGACTTTATCCGAGTCACATATGGCCGTCCGGTGTTGACAAAACGCATAACTAACCGTAGGTGCATAAAATATCATATTTCAAAATGAAAGCAGTTGACCATCTACGTATATAATATAGTGTATCTCCACCTCTCTCTGACTCCCTGTGTGTGTCCGTCCCATCACTTCCTATCTATCACTGAAGAAAAATTCTTTAACTGAATTCAGAACGGATATACATGTATCACAAGTATTGTGTCGTGGATACTAAAGGTGCCGGATTACTATAAAATACGTCATTTCTCCCCCTTATTAGTGTTCTACACGGCCATGTTATCGGTGAATAAGATACACAATGAAAGTTCTGTATATATTCATGAAAAATACTTAGGTTCTGGTAGTATCACGGGTATAACTGAAAAATGTATTTTATTCATAGATCCTTGATTTTATCACTTTTGAACCGTGAAATTTCCACTGGAACAATCTTGTTGAAAAATATTTATCTAGAATGTGATACTGATTAAGAGTGATCTGTTTACAGTATATATGTTTATCTTCACCGTACATTAACTTCGTAATTAAGGGAAGAATAAATTTAATTGAACATCTCGAAGATACCTATAATAATTGTAATAAGTATTCAAGTATACGCCCATACATAGGCCAATGATTCTTTTAATTAGAGGCTAATAATTAGAACCAATAATTCACGTGAACAGTAAAAGTTTACAAGCATTTCAAAGCCCTTCTCACGAAGACCAGGGGAAAGCAGGGAGGAAAACAAGAAGGGGGGAGAAGCACAGGAAGAAAAGCAAAGGGGAAAACGCAAGCCATCGTCGTTTAGTTGAGCGCTGATAGCCGAAGAACGTCTATTGTAAGTTCTTTTATTGACACTGACATTCTAATAAACATCTACAACTATTACAATTTAGATTCAGCTTTTCGACTGACGTGTAACTTGAATGCGAAATGAGTAGTTGAATTTTGCTATTTGTATCGTGTTTTGAGAAACGCTTATATGAAAGGGAAAATTATTATTACGTTATTGTGTGATATGAAGTGATTTTTCGAAATCGTGTATTTAATCGAAATACTCGTGTATTTATCGTTTCCAATTTACCAACAGGCTTCACTCCATCACAAACTTGTTGAAAAGCGCGTATTCAAATCCTGTAAAATTGTTACGTTGCTCAAGATAACTCATGTTTACGGTTGTCCTTCGAATATTTTGTTGTCTTTTGTATTGCAGGATCGAGAAGCTGTATTACGCTATGAAACTATTACACACTCGTGGGCTGTTGATTGAAATTGATGTTTGACATGATCTTAATTACATAAAGATTTTATTGATGTCAAAGAAAGTTTGATATGTTCATAAGGGTATCAGATATGCAAGTTTCATAGTTTGAAAATAGTTTAATCATGCTGAGCACCGCATACACAGTAATAACAGATATTTTCACATCAATCGATACCATATGACCTTACATTTGTGAATTAGGACATTTTTTTCAAAGAAGTCCACCCGTTCTGAAGATTTATTTGTTTCATACCTAGCACTGTTTCCCATTGTTTCCTGTCTTCTCGCCACCAACTAACCAGTGACGTGACCAGTTGATTTTTTCTTGCCCAGCACGGAGTTTGACGTTACCTCCTGCAATGACGAGCTCGACCAGGACTTGGAAGGCGCTCTTAGGGCCATCGAGGGAGAGGAACAAGTATGTTGACATCACTCGTGTTGTTCAGTTAAAACAATTACTACTGTTTCCTTCATCGTTTGTCAAGAATGATATTCCAGAAATATTCAATACAAGTTCTAGAGAATTCAAATTGAATCTTATGCATTAATAAATAAAGCAATAAATTGCAAACAATGAATAAATGATCGAACTTGATTCAATCATTTTTTGAAATACACGTCTCACTCGCCGTTCAACTCTCATCCGATGAATTTTATAATTCAGACTTCATTTCTGCTAATTATTTTCAATAAAAATACTGCACGAACACTTGATCTACCAGTCAAGAGCGTTGTGCGAGCTTCATTAAAATTTTGCTCTCTGCGTGCGTTGTGATATGAAAATGATTATTTTCCACAAAGCTGGTGTTAAGGCAGCCCAATGTTCTAGTCTGGTCACAATATTGTACTTTCATCTACAGATAAGAATTAATATCCAAGGCATTACCTGTTTCTGTTCGAGTTGGCAAAGTTTGCTTATGATGTATGTATAAAGAGTAAAAATACGTTTTGTGATTGGGTAAATAGTTCTGAGCTTTTCCTAGCGGTCTATGTTTTTCAATTATTAAATAACTGTTGCGTGAGTGTTACAGGATGCTGAAGAAGCATTGGTCATTATTGGAAATCAAATGTTGATGTAAGCTATTGAACTTGTGAGGGTAAAAATTAAAGAAATGTATTATTCATTAGTTAAGGTGTTTTAGGTTTTACAAACGAAGTGATTAGAATATGTAACATCCTGAATTAATAAAAAATCGTAATGCACTTTCGAGTGGTTTTTGCCATCTACATTATTATAAATTGTGAAGATATTTTGGTTTAATACAATGCACATGAAGTATTTTGTAACATGATTGAAAGAGAAATTTGGCAAAAATTTATAAAAGTTCATGGAATAACATTTAAACAGTTAATAGGCATCGAATTTTTTCCTCATTCGGATAGTCAATAAATACAAATTGAAAGCAATACTGTTTTCATATAAAACAAGTCTATTTGGTGCAGAAGCTACGAAGAGCATGGCTAGATATTGAATTTTTCAAAAGAACAATTTTGCGAATAAATTTTGTCCTGTTCATTATAAAATGCATTAATACTACATGCGTGTGTGCTCAGTTCTGCCACTTCGTTCATGGGTCATATTCCTAGGAACACGGGAATTACGAACCCTTCATACTGTCCAGTCTAAAGTTGTCCAACTCAATCCAGCTCATCTGGTATCCCCGTAAGCCTCAACCTCAATGCTAAACTGGAACAGTGTGTGGGACCAACATCACTAATTGTAATATGTTAGTACTAAGAACTTGAAAACCCAATAACAATATATAAACTGAGTACTGTACTGGAAATAAAGTTTCTTCGCTCGTCGTGCCAGGAAGCTGTGAGCCCTCGGGACTTGGCTATCGTGCGGTTCACACCTTCAGCCACGGATCCTCACTCCGACTACGCTGACGAGTTCTACTTCCCTGCTATTGAAGGGGGCAAGCTTCTGCCCGCCCCCTACAGGGAGCTGCCGCCCCTGGACGGTGACAAGGTAGGGTACTTCTCACTTCACACGTAATGGTGTCAAGCACGTACATTACAAACTTGTTCTCTTGTCATTTCTCTATTAAATTGTTTCAATTTATCTACCACCCTTCTTCTTCATACTTCTATGAATTGTTTCAGGTATGTTGTTACAGGCTTATTTTTTTCTAATTATTTCATCCTCGTTCAACTTTTGTTCATTGATTCACCACCCTTCTTCCGTAAGACAAATTTGTTACTAACAGGCGTTAGGAAAGCCATTAATTGGAATAGAAATTATAGGCGACGTTCGTCTCCATTGTTTGACAATGATAATTAAATCTTTTGAACTAAAGATTCTCATTTAATTTCGGGAACAAACTAGTCATTTGCTAAAACACTACTGTATTCCCTTAGGTTGATGCGTTTCCTTCTAACAAGTCAGACAGAACACACCTCTCAAAAACCAGTAACGAT
Source organism: Trinorchestia longiramus (assembly GCA_006783055.1). Classification (NCBI taxonomy): domain Eukaryota; kingdom Metazoa; phylum Arthropoda; class Malacostraca; order Amphipoda; family Talitridae; genus Trinorchestia; species Trinorchestia longiramus. The sequence continues at coordinate 239,224 of VCRD01000448.1, forward strand.
ACGAAAGGGGCGTTTAGGTCCTGAAGAACACCAAAATAGAGTAAAAGAGTACATGCCTAGCAAAGCCTGTTTTTGAATGGAAATTGAGTAATTTAATGCGTACTCCAGGAGAAGTCTCGTCGTTGAGTAGACTCTCGTGAGTAGTCTTGAAATCAAAGGAGGGGTTTTTGTACTGGGGTTACCGCTCAACTCGCCCTTAATGCAAGGCTGTAGACAAGCAGGTCCTTTATTCTTTCTTACACAATGCTGCGTGCTTACAGCAATCGCATCCTCTTGTTGGAATTGCAAGGAATTTGTTAGCACGTAGTCAAATCGAAGCGACATAACTTACAATATGTACTAGCGCTTTTCTGCGCTCGCAATTTTAAACTAAACTAAACTGCTACAAAAACTGGTAACTTTATCAAGACAATTTGAATTTTTCTCGGAGGGATCACAAGAACGGTTATAATACTTCTAGCTATTGCCTGTTTCTGAAAAAACCATTGCTAATATCTATCAAGGCCACTTCATTATCGGACTTGACTACAACAACAAAGGTAATGCTTGCATCATGAGACTGTTAGATATTTCCTCGTGAGGTAGGCTGATGTACCGTGCTGCTGATTTTATGCGCAAATGTTTCTCTCATTGGTTTCCGTTTTTTTCTACTTTTTTCATCTTCCCATGCCACCTATGGTCTCTGGCCAATGCTCGCTGATTCCCTTGTGTCTATTCTGAGCGTCTGAGTCTTCAGCCAGACGCCCGTATCCACCCTGATGCAGACTCTTGTATGTATGTATGTATGTATGTATGTATGTATGTATGTATCGAGTAACACAGCAACTCAACATGCGTTCAGTGCAGGGGACTTGTGTTCAAGATTATGCGAGTTTTAGAATTTCCCTTCACTTTACAGAGGGGTCGCTTGCGTCTGGTTTTGGAAACCTTTAACAGCGATGCAATTGATTTCATTTTTCTTCAAGTAGCGATTGTTGAGTGATCTTCATGAACCTGAGCTTCAGTTGTGATGTTATGCTTCGGAATCCCTCAGTTGAAGAAAAGAAATAGTGCGCCTGCTCTAAGGCACATCAACAACTGTTTTAAATCTACTTAATATCCATCACGAGCTCTCGTTATTGTGACTCTTTGCGAGACATTGGCTCTCGTAACCTACAGCGAGAACACCCGAGACTTAGTATCCCTTCATAACTTTACTTTCAATAGGTTTACAGTTCCGTGTGGTCGCGAGACTAGGAATGTTTTCGCCAGTTCATTTTCAGTGATTGAAAAGATTTGATAATAAAAGTACTGACGTCTCGTACTGTTGTTGCTGTTTGTGTTTTCTGGTCTACTGCAAGCTAGTGGAAATGTTTGTGGCAGAGGCAATCTCATGATTGTCGAACAATGGTTTTTGTTGTGTCCCTTGATGCATCTGTCTGTCACTCGTATTTTATTAATGAATGGCATTTATTTTTTTTCAAAAGACATGAAAGCAATTTTGAGCGCCTGCTGTCTGTCATCAGAAAACAAAAGCCAATATTTTATGTCTTTTATAAATTGCTGCAATACAAATCTGTCTGATCAATGATTGCCACTTCTATAATTGTTAGTATTTAAAGCTAGTGCCATTATTTTAATCAATATTTTATATTGAAATTCATTACTCTCTGAAAAATTTCCGTTCAATCCTCGCTTCTCCCCTTTCTATTGAACACTGAACTAAATTCTGCTACATCTAACCACTGCCGTAATAATATTTAAACCAATGAATTTCTTTACCTACTAAAGGGGAATATATTATCCTTTGATGAGACGTAAACTCGTTCAAAAATTAAATTGGAGGATGTTGGGAATTGAAACATTGTGAACCACAGGAAATTCCCGAAAGTGCGTACTGAGATGAAGAAAAAAATGTGATGTCCAATGTTCTATTGTGATCCGAGATGACCTGGGTTAATTATCAGCATGGGGGAAACCTCGTGTGAGGCTTCCTAGTTTTTGTGAACGTGCGACCGATGCACTCAGCGTTATTAGGCTGACCAAGAGCTTCGTTAAAGAAGCTTCCAATACTTTTTCCAGTGCGGGCATTCGAGTGCACTCAGAATTATCACTTCGTTTCTTCATAATGACAGCAAAGCTACTCGGTCTTCAGTGATCTTTAGCAGTTTCTTGGGATTTTGCGCCATCTTTGAGAAGACCTGCAGTTCTATCGTTCTCTACGACTTTGCTGAGCAATTGACAGAAGGCTTTTCATACAATGCACTGGTTGCAAACTCGTGTAATACGTTTAATGTTTAGTGTAGAGGCGTACTTCGGTGACTACATACTTACTCCGACACACGTTTTGGTGCATCCACTTGTGATTGATTTAGTGTAACAGTTTTTCTTTAACGTGCATTCCTGATACCGAAGAATTTAATTCAAATGAATCGGCATTATTAATGACAGGACAATTTTTTCAATGGAACCTACTCTCGGGAATTCGTAAGATTTAACGATATACGTCATGATTTTCTTCATTAGAACATAATTGACCGGTTAGTCGAACATTTTATTAATAACCTTGCTAGTATTGTAGTTTTAGTCTTAAGTGAGATGCTCATCCGTATAAATGTTACTTTTATACCAGTTGTTCAATCAACTGTTGATATGAGCCTGAAGTATTGAAATGTCGTTACGAACTCTAAATTTGAAACTTTCATCGTTTCGTTGCCCATTCAGCTGCCTCAGTCGGACCTCAACAACTCTGCTGCCGTCAAGACTGGCCAGAGCAAGTCACAAAAAATCTCGAACGACGTCCTGTTCAACGAAAACCCTAACTCCTCCCCCAAGTCGAAGGAAAAGTCTCACGATCTTAAAACTGCTCTCAAGACTGCACAAGGCGGACAAAATATCAAAGTTGCGAAGCCATTCTACAGTGGCAAAGCTGATCGGCATGGCATGAAAGCATCAGTTGGGAACATCGTCTCGTCTGCACTAAAATTTGGTGATACTCGCAAGGTTTCCTTCAACTCACCACCGTACTCAGGCAACTACTTCGACGTCAATCCCATCGATAAACAGCTCCTGAGTGGCGTCAACTTCCAGAAATCAAACCGCTATGATTATAACGGAATGCAGCGGGACGAGTTTCTCCGAAACAAAATTTATCCCAAAAATCCATACTCTGTGAACACTGCTCTGTTCGGACCTCAAGGAAAAGAATACTTGGTCGACCCTGGTTACTCGGTGGACGGATTCATGAGTGACGGGATGTACCCCGAGAACGGTTTCATGGGAGACCAGCCAATTCTCGATGACACTCTGGAAGAGCCAGAGATGGATTTCATGCAAAGAAGTCTGAATTCTAAGTTCCCGACCAAGCCTCTTCAGATGAGCAACAAAGAATACCTGAAGCAACATCTAAATTTCCCTGTCAGAGGTGAGTTTGTTGGAGTAGCACCATTTGTAAAAAGTTTTGCATACTTGTAAAAAGTTGGTATAGTTGTGTCCACAACAATGAAACCTTACCTCTGATGTCATCAAAAACGTCATTTTTATGAAGCTGAATACCTGACGAAACATTACAGCCTACAGATATATTGTATTGAAACTATCAATACTATCAGCTATCCGCATCAGAGCAAAGCTCCTATTAAAGTGGTTTCATAAAATTTTCTTTAATGATAGAATTTGTTCTCATTTATCGTCCCTCATCTATGCTTTTAATGTATCCCTTTGAAATTTTCTTTCTACTAATTTGTCATCAGAAATTTTCGCTTCATTTTTCTGGTGCACTCCATCGTCCGTGCTCTATAGATGAGGTCGACTCAGTCGTGTGTTTTTGATCGGACTAATTGCTTATTAATAATTCTTCTTGTGATCAAACCCTTCACATTGCGCGAGAAAAAGCGCATGTTTTAGCGAAAATACTTGGTTAATTCCGGTACTGTTCCCCACTAATAAATTGTGTTGATCGTACGGTGAGTCGCTCAGAGAACTTTTCCGCTGTGACTGCATGAGCGTCTGTCATCAGTTCCTTTAAGCATCAATAAAATATCGCAGCAAAGATTTTTGACCTGATTCGTTAGCACTAACAGTTTGCTCAATAACAAGGACTGTTGTTGCTAATTACGTTTTATTTAAGAAATCGATGCATTAAGAAAAAAATATGTAAAGAGTACTTATTTTTCAAATTTATTGAACAGAAGTGAACACTACCTCAATTAGAACTACGTCTCTAGTCAAAAACAGAGTTCTCAATGGAAAATTGATTATCGTCAGTATTGACTTTTTTGATGTGTTGTTGATTGCTAGTTTTGCGTTATTACTTTTTGAGAATACAATGCAATCGAAATAACTCGGGGGTTACCTTGAAAGCTCATATCAACGCCCTGTAACATAATTTCGAGTTCGTTATTCTTGAAAACAGGTGTACAGGTGTACTTTTCTCTACCTGAAGCAAACATGCACAAGGAATCCAGTAATTATGTATATTTACATGCATATTTTGATCGACAATATGTATTTCAAAATCCCATTTGTTTCTTTCTCAGATTACAATGACTACGAAGATGTGGGCTACGATCCTTCCTACGACAAAAGCCTGTACGGCGGTCGCAGCAAGAGCCTCAACCCTCTTTACCGAAAAAGATCGTCCAAATCCCAAAGGTTTAACCTTCGGAATTTCTTGAACGAATTCAACGAATACGTGAAAGTCGAGCGCGAGAAAACGAAGCACAGCAAAAAGGACATGCGCAGCCGGACGGCCGCCAATACCAGCAACGTGGCTTCAGATGACGCCTTATTCCCTGGCCACATCGATCCAGAACTCCGCAAAGACTTCATGTCTTTTGCCGAGGATGTTATGAAGAAAGATCGATACGGAGACGTCAAGCCACAGTATAACACGGCCGAGCTCAAAAAATTGGCAGCCATCATCGACGAGTTACGGTAAATCAATTGAAATGTACATGAGTGATTGTTTACAGATGCAGAGGCCAATACACCTTATTCTAACAGCCTGACATCATTCCAACAATGTAACCAATGACAACCACAAAATCTAAAACTTGATTCTTAGCCGCAAAACGTGCAGAGAAAAAATACAATATAAAACATCCTCACCGTTACCTAGGTTATTTCACTATTTAATTATGCTAAAATGAAAGAAATACTCTGAGGCAAAACCACAAACGCTAATCCATGTTTAAATTTGCCAACTTTCTCCCTAACATTTCCCTAGTAAAGGAACTTTCAAGGGTACATACTACGACAGGCTAATCAATCCCAGTAAAACATTAGACTTGACTGGTACTGGTACACGAATGACTGCTACAAAACACGTTAGAATGGTTACGGCGAGGTGCAAACGTATGCCGTTTCCAACCTCATTCACTGAAAGTTTCATTACAATTACCGGAGTGCTATTAAACAGCACGAAGAGAAAGTTTCTTAGTAGTATAATCGAAGGTCTACATATATAAAAGAAACTATTGAATGTTGAGAAAACAAGTTAATATGTTTAAACTCTGATTATCGATATAAATTAAGATCAAAGTATTATCTTTTGGAGCAAATCTTATTCTTATTCATGCACTTTGCTTATGAAGTTAGTAAAGATTTAATTTTGAGTGAAATTGCGGTAAAATTCACACGAGTATAGATTATTTCTTAAAATACACACTTCCTGCAACGACGTTTGAGCATATTCATTTAATTCAATGTTTGGGTGGTAATCCTGTATCACTAAAAGTAACACTTAAAGTATTTTATATCCTTGTATTTCTTTGAAAGCGGAAGTATATATTTTGTTTCAAGAGACATCGGTGGCCACATTGCAGCAAACTAAAGCACAGACTCACCAGAGAATCACATCGCTCGAAACGTGTTGGATTAAAGTTTTTCATATATAATTTTTCTGTCTTTAAATTTGTTCATTGAAAGTTGTTACTTTTTTATTGTGAAAATTGAGTCGACAAATTTTTAAAGTCAACTAGTTTTTATTGACTGAAGAACTTGAAGAGCCACAAGTTAACATGTCTACTTGTCTATTTCTTGTCTAGGATTTGCTGATAGTTTCATGTTTCACTGGTGAACAATGTGTGACTACAGTCTCAGAGCCAAAGGAGCAGAATAATAAGAAACTGATCAGATACAAGTTCTGTCAAGCGATTTATCATATTCTGTCCATTTGAATTTTTTTCAAGGTCTTCCTCAGAACTTATTAACTCACTTTCATTTGAAGTCAATATTTGCTCAACCTCCAGCTGAGCTTTTACTGGCCTCAATTTTTTTAAGTGAAAGCTTTCGGTGCGGCATGTTTGTACTCTATTTTATGGACCACTTGTAGACCCACACGTGAAAATTCACGTGTTTTTTACTGACTTTTTTCGTTTAATGTGCCAGTGGACGGTGGCTTCGCAGAGAAGTTTCCACATTGAATGATGTGCCTTTAGGATCCACAATACAATGCTTACAATTCATGTACATATACCCTACCGAATTTCCTCCAATATAAATCCTTAAGAGCGTGACAGAGAGACGGCCCGAGCACGCAAGCGACGAACTGTGTATTTTTATGTAGTGGAATTCTAAATTTAGCGCGAGAAAATTTCCCTGCTTTCCACTAACTTCACCAAAGAAATTTCTCCCTCACAGAACAATACAACAAGGACCTCACGACAACAAGCCTCTGCCTCGCGCTCTGGACCGCAGCGACCTGCAGCCCGTGTACGCCAACTCGCTGTCTCAGCGTGGTAAGGCCACTGCAGCAGCCGAGTCATCGCAAAACGAAATTGCTGACTACTACCCCGACACCAACAACGGAGCTTACCTGAGGGTTGATAAGGTGAGGCAGCAGCGCTTAAAATTCAACATCTCTACTCCATTATTGAGAATAATGTCGCCTCATTGGGATTTTTTAGTCAGTAACGTACTCTGTTGCTGGTAAATAAAGTAGACTAACTGTATTTTGCTGCTAGGAATTTGCAGACGATTATTTGCTGTTTTTCGAGTTCATTAGAAGGTGAGGTTTTTTCTGCTTTACAATTTTAAATACATGCATGTTTTATATTTTCTGAATATTTTCCAGAATTTAATTGAAACCATTGAGTGTAAAAATTCAATACTTGTTAAAATTAACCAATATTCCATCGAAATATTTATTGTGGGCCCAGGCAATTCCTTACGGGTCTCCGAGCCGGTACCCGGTACACCCTCGGCCTCACATAGACCGGTACTCGTACGCGCCCTACACTGACGACTTGAAGCAGCCTGAGGAGACGTACCTCGGTACCCAGGATACAGCTGGAGGAGAACAAGGGTATTACCACCAGGGTCAAGTACCACCTACTGATCTGTACTATAAGGGACAGCAACCAGAGACCTTTTACCCTGCCTATGGGCCTGCCTACGACTACCACAGGTACTGCTTATTCTTGTGGAGAGTGTGACGCCAGTGTGTGGACGTGTTCTGGCTCCGTAGCTTTATTTATTTTTTGCTAATCATGAGGATGAAGTAGATTTTCTTTCAGTGATGAGTTTCAATTCTTTGATTTCTAAATGCCTCAGACTTTAATCTATTGCAGCTTTTATTGATGATTCACACGCTTTTGGTGTTTTTATTTCTCAACTCGCATTCCCAAATTATGTAGTTGTTATTTTGTGTGAGAGCAGCTCTATGTTTTTCGTTCATCGTCTCCCAAGGTTTCTCTTATCATACAGCAGTACGCTCTTCTATTTCGCCATTTCTAAACTCAATCCAGTAAAACCAACTCGGTCACTAGCTGCTAGTCAGTTTTTCACGGTTTTCTAACATTGCTGAGCAAGCTGAACGGTCCCCAATGTTTGAACTCAGCCAATCGAACCTTTTTGATATAGACTCTTTCTCGGACTTGTTTTTTGCGAGAAATAGAGCGAAGCTCGTCTATCACAATGCTTCACTTCTATGTGCTGGTGACAGTTGGTGGGGTTCAGTGTGCTGGTGACAGTTGGTGGGGTTCAGTGTGCTGGTGACAGTTGGTGGGGTTCAGTGTGCTGGTGACAGTTGGTGGGGTTCAGTGTGCTGGTGACAGTTGGTCGGGTTCAGTGTGCTGGTGACAGTTGGTGGGGTTCAGTGTGCTGGTGACAGTTGGTGGGGTTCAGTGTACTGGTGACAGTTGGTGGGGTTCAGTGTGCTGGTGACAGTTGGTCGGGTTATTGCATGGAAGGGACTCCGACTCGGGGTGCTGATCCCAGCGAAACTCGCAAGAATCTTGTCATTAAACCATATACGTTGACTGCTCAGCTTGATGTCATGATCTGGTAACGAGGCTTTGATGAGAGCTTTGATGGTTTTAATGCTTTGTCTTCCTTTTGTGTACTAATGATGCCGCTCATCTAAATGAAACCTTTGTTCTTGCCGCTCAGAGATAGTTTTCGATCATGATCGTCTGATGCTTTGTAGCTGGAAGGATGATTAATTCAACTATCAACCTGATGAACAGCAGGATACGTTTTAATAGTACCTCATTTCTTCTAATGTGTTATGTTACGTGTGTGTGAAACTAACTGAAATATGACCTATAATTTCCATTCGTTCTTAGGTAATACTTTGTCTTCTTCATCTTGTTTCCTGTTGCCAAAAATTCATTTTTAAGAAACCTCGTTGTTAACAAATATCTTTCTTTAGAATAATTCTAATTAATCCTATAAAAAGTGTTCTTTTTGGTTTCTAAAGCAATATATTATAAATGTTTTGTTGCACACAAGCTCCCTGCCGCACCCAGCACTACTAACTCTCCTTGTATGAGCTCATCACGCTTCACATTTGTGCCTTTGAAATTGCGCACTCTCACTGCACAGTAAATAGATATTCGCACTTTGAACTTTTTGTAGATACGTTGATCTCATTCTCTAGAATTCAAAGAATGGCTATCCGCTTCTCATTCTCAAAACCAAGGTGTAATTTAAGTGGTTTGAAGCTCATCTGTTGCTTCTGGTGCTAGTGGTACATGCGCTCATGCGGTGGTCTTGCATACTTTTACTAGTTCTTCAATTTTGGTTAAAATATTCAAATTCTAATGTTCAAGTTCCACTTTTTATGTCACAATATTCAAATTCTAAGCGCCGAGTTCACGGAAAATGTTTACAATCATTCCTCGATTGACAGGAGATATGTTTTGGGCAGTAAATTGTTCTTTGAAAAAAATTACTGAGTATATTTGATGTTACGTGTCAGCATATTGTTCTATTTAAAGTTAATACAACACTAGTGTGTATGTCCGTTAAAAATAACGGGTTTTAATGTTATGCATTTGAAGGAAGAACTTAATGCAACAGATTCTCAGACCTAATCAGAAAATCGATGAATTTAACTCTATATCTATATACATGAAAGTCTACAGATTTAACCACCAGTATTTAAGTATTGAACCACCAATACAATAATATAGGAGAAATTACACACAAAAATTGTATATAAATTTATTTAAGGAGACATATGGCATTTTATTATATAGTGTTTATTTATCGTACATTTAAAAGAATTAGGTTGGCGCACATGAAATTTCTTATATAAACGGGTAATAATCAAACATCAGGAGAGTTAGGAAACTTATAAATGTTCTCAAAATATTCATGTGAATTCATGACGTTCATTCAACGTTTGTGTCAAATATTTCATTCTCAAAAAATGAATAATAATTTTTTATTGTGAGGACGTCCGAATGGTTTAATTTCATTATCTCTATTCGAAAATAATTTATTCTTATAAATATCTCAAAGTACTCTGAAATGTGAACATCAGTAGGAACGATATCAGAAGAATAGGAAGGATGCTGCCAAAATCTCTTCTGAGCATTGTTATTTTTAAGCCTTAGCTTGAAAAGGGTAGGGACTTGCAGCATCAACGAGCAACATTGGGCCATTTTTAGTCACCCGAGTGTCGTGTTTCTTTGATATATTTTATCCGAAAAAGTAATTTTCTGGCAAGAGTGTTACTGTTTACCCTGTTGCGTAAATAATGCGACTGAAAGATTGAAGTAACTAAATAACAAGTAAGGGATATCATGTGTGAGAACCTAATGGCATACAAACTGAGTTTCCACAAGTAAATCGCAGTATGTTACAACAAAAATGTTTTTCGTGTTTTAGGCCAAAACTTGAATCAATTTCACTCAAATCTATTGTTATTGGGGGCAATCAGAAGCTTGCGTTGAGCGAGCAGAATTTTTTAGTTTTCCTTGAAAATTTATTGGCCCGAGCAGAGATGGATCTGTCAGGTACATTGTTACCGCCTGCTAAATTCACATGACGAAACTTACGAGCTGTCAACACCTGAGCCGTAACTGTACAAGCCAGAAGTTTATTGAAGTAAAAATTAGTCCCGTCAAATGCAGTGGTCTTCTTTAATTTCTTAAATTTACGGACATTTCCATTAATCTACGTCTGATTTTACACAGAGTGTGGCCCGTATCATAAGTTGTTAGGAATGTATGCATTTGCACTGAAAGAACGGCCGAAGACGTCCTGCTAAGTTAGTCAGCAGCGATAGCACTAACCTAAGTATTCTTGTTTCATTTTATTTCCTTGCATGAAGAGATCATCAGTCATTGATCCTTATTACAAATTTGACACTTGTCGCAGTTCAGTAACACCTAAAGTGATGACAGTGACTGATACTGAACACATAGAAGATGAGCCCCATTTTCTGCGATTAATTCCCGAATGGATTCAAGAATTCACTCATTCATATCCATGACTATTATGGTTATGATCACTTCAGTTATCATCCTTGTTAAATGGCCTACGTAGACCAAGGGAAAGCAACTATTCAACGCATAATACTATCAAGTAATACTGATTACGTGTTTGAAATTATTCATCTAAGTGAAATGAGTTAGAAATACAAATGTTTGATACGAATCCAAGAACTGTTGCCTCAACTCTGATTTAGGATTATTAGCAACAAATGGTACTCCAAATTCACGTTTTAGATATTGATAAGCCGTAAAAGGGCTTTCTTTACAGTAACTGCTTGTGGCAGTCTCCAATTGTTCATATATTTATGGAGGGTACTACACTGTTTACTCTTTGAAGAACTACTTACGTTAACTTTTTGCAATGTCTTCCATACGGACTTAAATTCTTACGTCGATTATTCTTTGTGTGAATCAGATCCTTCAATCGATGAATGATTGTGTATATATATTAAATTTTTACATAAGTTATAATCCCTCTCTTCTAAACTTCCACTTGGATTCGGAGCTAAGTGACAACTGATTGCAACTCTTCATGCAATCTCATAAATAACACACTGCTCATCTCTTGGATGTGAAATTAATCACCTACGAAGTGGCTTCGTTGTGAACACTTCTTTCTTGTGATTCAATTTCTCGATTAGTTTTAACTGAGAAGCAAGAGCAAGCATGTACCACTGGTAGGAACGTTGGGCTCTCCATATAACCGGCCGGTTGCGTGCTATGGTATAGTGTGTGGTGATCTCACGTAGTACGGTGGTCATGTCACAGGAACTCCATCGACAGTCAGATCCCTGACACCCCAGTTCCCCTTGATGAGGACCCTTACGACACCTACAAAGACGGGTGAGATTAGCCCTTAGACCAGTGCTTCCCAAATATGGTTAGGGTTTAATCCGATGTTCCGTGAATGTTTGTAGTGTGTCCATAGTTAAGCACTTCCAAGTCTTTCATTTGAAATTGGGTGAACTCAAATGTTCAAATAGCACCCTCAGACTCAATTTTAGACATATGGTACCTGGTCTGAGCTCTATAGGTTCACTCGAAAGAAGTGCAACAGTGTTTCAAAATTTTGGGAAGCACTGTTTTAAACTAAAGGTAGAATATGAATTCTATCCAGTTACAACGTACCAAATAAGACTTCCGCGCCAAGTGTTAAAACAAAGAACCATAAAATGTAAATTAAAAAAACTGTACACTTTAGCTTGTAATGCAAAGCACAGTCATCGTGCCTTTGACTGCAAGCATTACATTTAACTTTGAGTATCAAGGTAAATGTGGATTTTGCTGACACGTTCAAATAAGTTACCAACTACACAAGTCTTGTTAATAAGTCAAGGTTCATTATTTAAAGCTGAGGACCCACCGGCTCGCTCGTGATCTTACATTAGGCGTCTGAAATTTATTTAAAAATACAGTAGTAATTGTTTCTAAGTTCTGAGTAGCTGAAATCAGATTACTTCGCCGTGAACGTGAAGTGGAGCTGCAAACTTCGGTGGAGTTAACAATACACAGTTTAACTTAAGTAGGTTTGTACGGTTATTATTCAATCGCTTTGCTCCCCAAAGAGTTTAACTGAAAGGTAAACAAAGGACAAGATAGAATCCCACAGCTTCTTGCATGAAGTGGATGGTTACTAATTGCCAGTCCCATTTAGCGTTTACAGATGTAGTGTTTTTTTCAGAGTTTTCTGGACAGATTTAAGACTACGGGCAGATACAATTGACCTGTATTGTGGGTGTTACACTCAGAGGTAATCATGCATTGTTATTATTAAAGTTTTTTTGGAAGATGATCGTCGGCTCATTTTGGTGAGCTCTTCCTCCATCACAATCTTTTTGTTCTTGTAATTTTTCCTTGAATCTCGACCCCAGAGTGTCATCGTGTATTAATACGGTTCCTCTGATCCAGTGCTCAGCAATCATTCAGTGGAATACAAATTTATATAGTTTTTAGAACGCGCATGCGCCTTGTCAACGTCTCTTGATGCGTTTGCACTTTTTAAAAGTGTCGCTGGCAGCCAAGCAACATCAATCACAAATTTAGTTTACTACGCATTCTCATAATTTATTAATTCTATCCTGTGCGTTCTCTGGTAGCTGAAAAACCGTGTAAGTAACTTAAACTGCTTTCATCGTCACCGTTGCACCGTTTGGTGTCAATCAATAATTATGTATTGTTTATTATTTGAAAACAGGAATTTTTTTTAAATATTAATCGAGACTTTCGTTGGTACTTCGGGATTCAAAACTGAAGTAGAAAATAGAATTGAAATTACGTTTTGCTATACTTAAACAGCAATTAATTATGAATTTGTGTTTCTCGATACAAAAAACGTTTCAGAGGACGTCCATCTTTCTCACAAAAGGCTGTTGTGTTTTAGTAGAATACTCGAGGTTACGGGACACATTTTGTACTACACGTACAACCACAATACAACAAGAGCATTAGTGAGAAAATGACGGTACTGCTTCAGTATTGAAATACTGAACAACAGTAATACTTCAAATGCGTCTCACGAGTGAAAATCGGAATTTTTTGTCCGCATCCCAATGTTTCCAGGACAGTTTCAGGTGATCAATAAATAATCTGCCACATCTTACGTTGTCTCGCACCCATGGGCTGAGGAGCCATTTATTTCCCTAACTCAAAGCTCAACAGGACTTTTCCTTAACATAAATACCATACAAAATACTCCCTCGGATCGGAACCAATTCGGGCACAATCAGAGTAATGTTCCAGAATAAATATTCTGAAAAATATTCCGGAAATTAGTTTCTACAATCTGTTTCTTGTACATTTTTAAAGTATAACGTACACCGTTCAAAGTATAAAACACGAGTTGAATTTTTAGGTTTATTTACCCTCTGCACAATCGTTTCCGACCAGATGGAGTACAGAGTATGCTAGTTATATAAGCTGCCGCATTTGCCACCTCTAATTAACCCTCTAACGTGCATTGTATTTTACCATAGCGTTATTGAGAGACCTCTAGAATTTTGCAGTAATAGTTAATTTGTAGAGAACATCGTTTGAATTGAATGCAATAATTACCTTAGATTCTTGTTCACGTATTGTACAAATATTTCTATTCTAAAGTTATCTGTACTTTGATCTGCACTTTTTCTTGCATGGATTTCAACATTTTTTGTCATACATGCATTTTACTACCCTAACCGATCAAAAAGAAGCACATTCATTCTATCGATCCTTTCAATTTATTATTTTCAAAATTTCTCATAGAGTTTCGTAAATAACACAATGTTTCTTGTGTTTTAATCCAACAGAAAATTTAAATGAGGAACTATTCGCAATTTTACGCAAAGTACTCAGAAATATAGGCTTAGTTTTAAAAGTTGGGTCGAGAGCTTATTTCAGCTTTTTAAGATCTGTATAGACATGTTTCTAAAGTCGTTATTAATTCTTGGTGCAGAGAAAATGAGGCAAGAGTTTGACAAGTCTGATGTGATAATGAAATCCGTCACACCAACGATCATGAAATCGTTTCATGTTCCGAACATTTGTTCCAATCGTAGTTAGCGTTTTTGTTAAACTTCAAACGAATTATTCCTCTTATATCGATGATATTTCACGGGGAACATGGGCATGTACGAGTATGTGCAGTTTAGAGCATGTAGAATAAATGAGCTTTGTTTTCATACTTGAAATAAAGACTAAACGTAACAAGTAAATATTTCGGTCTGCATTACCCAATTTTTCGATCGCCGTAGCTTTTTGAACTTCGTTTTAGTAATTCGACTGTAATGAAAAAAATCAGTTTTTGATTTGAAGAAATTTCCTGGTTTTTGTTTGTGAAATAATGTGTTGAATTCAGAATTTTTACTTCTCTCATACTTTCATTAGTTTTGCTTTGACCCATAATTTTTGCTGCATGATTCCACTTTTGATAATGAAAATTGACAATTACATACTTTTTCTTGAGTCTCCACTAGACCATTTTGTATGCTACATCTCAGTACTACACCTCAGCGTGATCAGTACCGAGACACCTATTTTTTAGCCAATGATGACAATTTTCAATCTAGCATCATTAAAGGAAGCTCTTCGTGCATTCTACAAAAGACTAACTTGTTCGTGTTTGATTACTGGAGAATGAAGTTAGCTTATTGTACTTCGTCAGAAATGACTTTGCATTTTCTCAGAAATAACTCTGTTGCGTTTCAGCTTCGGCTCGCAGACGAAGTATCCATTTTTCTACCTGCCTGAGGGTCCGATTTACGACTACCCTATGTACGATTACGCCACCACTATGGACGGAGCTACACCCTCTGCTTCTGACGACCCTGACTCTGCCAACTTCGTCAAGAAAGACGAGGAAACTGCAGGTAATGATGTTTTTTCGAAACCCACCTATAAATAAAATAGAGCTATAACGGCCTGCTAATGTCAGAACAAGAGTACCAGCACTAATTTTTTTTGTCAAAAAAGCGCAGTATTTTGGGAAACTGATTGAAGACCCTGACAGTTGTACGGCATTCTTTGCAACATTGGGTGTGTTCTCAAGTTGAAAATGCGTGTGGATTGAACAATTAATTTCTCAGTAAGAGGGTTCAGAACTTGAACGAGGCAGAGCATTTCCTTCTCCTGTGAACTAGGTCTCCGTTCACTATAAGAAATGAACCATAAACAACGAGCATCCACGTCGTAGTTGCATGGAAGTACAAGTGCTTGAATAGTGGGCATGAATTTAACATATCATATCTCATATCAGAACATCTTCGGAAATGTTCGCCAGATTATTCACAAAATTTAGAATGCATCTTTGTTGGACTGGTTCTAAATGCACGTTCTGCAAGTTTGACATTCATTTAAGTGGTGGGTCGTACAATCTAATTTCTGTAAGCCCAGCCAGGCTCAGACTGAGTTGCGCCGTCCAAAATAACTCAATTTACGGAGCGTTCCACAGAGTCGGCCTTCTGTCACAATGCGACCTGGGCTACCCTGGCGCTGGGCTTGTTTCTGTGGCACACAAGTTGTTTTGAATTTCTCCAAGTCGAAGCGCGTTAAATTGTTCAGCAAACTAATCTTCCAGCTCTACAGAGGACCCTAATACTGAAAAATTCAAAATTCTTATTTTGCCAATGATGTAGGAAGTTTGTTTAGTTGCATAGTTTTTTATGACGTAATGGTCATTAGGTTTTATTGTGTTTGAAATATTATGTGTTCGGCCCGTTGTGTGATTAAAATTTGATTGGGAATTCGTTAATCCACTAACGTTTTAATTTGCTTGAGCATCCCTGACGCACTTGAGCATCCCTGACGCACTTAAGCATCCCTGACGCACCTCAACATATGACTCACCAGTGTGATCCCATTCATAATCCCTAACCTGTACCTCCAAAATAAAATGAAGAAAATCTTTCCTACTAAAATTCTCACGCTCGTATTTTTGTGTGCAACCAAAGAGGCTCGACGAATTACGCGAGTATATTTATAATGAAGAGATCTGAAATATATATTTTTTCACTATTGTTATTTTGCAAAACGAGTGGCTGGCAGAAAGCGTGCGATCGAACAAGATCTTATTTCAATACTGTGCTCAATATGGAGGAGTTTAAGGATGCGTTTTCCACGTGAGTAATAATTAGGAATTTGGTCAACTGTTAGCTCAGTAAAGACATGCCTTCCTTCTGTAACACTGGTACCAACGCTGTGGCGGCAGTTCTACCTTACAGGCATCGTTCAGTCTCACCTAACTGATATTTACTAGTCTAATACGTCGTATATTTCTTTCTGGTGTACCTTGTCAACTGCTGCACCCCTGTCCCCCTGCTGCACCCCTGTCCCCCTGCTGCACCCCTGTCTGTGTTACTTATTTTTATCACACAATCTTTGAAATGAGCCATGATACAATATAAATTTGAGTAAGAAATAAGCTTTCCTCAAAGAAATTACAACTTTATTGCTGAATTATTCCTTGTCACCTTCGTTATCCACCAGACTGAAAATAATTAAATGCTTCGTAAAAAGTATCCAGCATTTTCTTGTTATTTCTGATATTTATTTACCTAATGACGCCAAATGATGTTTAAAACACGACCTAAGTAGATTATTCAATTCATTCTTCGACGTTATATAACAGACTAAAAATATAAAATGTTGTGACTAAGATTAACGTGTAATAATGTACAGAATTGAGAATTTTGTGCGTATATTTTCCGCATGTAAAAGAGCTGAATACAATTTTGTTGCTAATACTGTGTTCGAATGAAGACAGTTGGATGGTTTAAACGAACGGCTAATTCCTAGCTTTGTTCATCAACTCCTCTTTTTCTTCGTTTTATCTGTTACAATCTCGTGTTGTTTTCTAACCATTGCCTTATTTTTCAGGTCCCTTATTCCTAACTGGTGGCATTTAATAAACTACATAACTTGTCTCCGTAAAAACTGCGAGACTAATATTCTTAGCATGCGTTCTTTCAATGAGCTTTAGAGAGGCATTTAAATCTCCAAGAGTCCATGGATCGGTAGAAAATCTTGAATCCTTTCACTTACTCTTTTGAGACACCTTGTGTTTGGCCTGTGCATGTTGTCGAGCACTGAACACAAAACAATGATCGTCTAACGAAGTGGCATCTGCTTCTATGCGATGCTGCTATTGTTTTTAATTCTTTGGCCTCTGACAAACACAATGAACGCTGCGAACTTGCTATCCATAAATCTCTGTGTAAAAGTTAAGATTAATAAATTGGAGCACCTGCCTCAACACAGTTCAACCTTCCCTCCGAGCTGCACTAAGCTTTGTTTTACTTAAACCAGGCAAAATTGTGCGTTCACAGATGTAATTGAAGGATTTTTCTGCAGTTCCTATGACTGATTCTGCTGATTGGCATTCATAACAATACCACAATGCCCAAACTTGAACATAACTCTGAGAGCATTGCGTGTTATTAGTTACCCCTACGACGATTAGGGCTTTGTTTAGGTCCCGAAAACTCTTTCGAAGCTGAATAATCCCTACCGTTGACTTACAAACAGCGAACAAGTAACAAGGATTCTGTACTGGCTCACGAATTTGATCATATTGTTCTTTCTGGTTCGACATAAAAGAGAGAAATTCGTCCGAGTTAATTTATTAAATTTCTGAAAACAAGAATAAGTTGTTTATGGAACCTGGAAACTGAGTTATCAAACAACTTTGATGATGCAAGGCTCGCCTGACCAGGCGAGTTTTCCATCAATACCATGGTCACAGAAGCGCAGAATTCAGGCGCTCTTATTACGATAAAATATTGAATTCTCGATAGCAAAATGCCAAAAATGCCTTTTGGTTGGTCGACCCTTTTACTACTCCACATCTCCTTGATCAAAAAGAAATGAACCTTGTGGTATCTTTCTTATCTCTAAGCATCTGTATTTAGGAACAAATTGATCCCAGTCCATCGCACTTGACCGATTCTATTCTTTTGGAGAACACTTGGCGTGTTTTAAATAGTTCCACGCTCAATATTCTTATTTGAAAGAGCCCGTCACAACAAAACGTGGTGAATCGAAATGTTCAGCGTTAAAAAAAAATCACTACCGCTTTTCAGATTCTGAATATGGCACCATAATGGGAGCTGAGGGAAAACCACTGCCGTACAACTTTGAACGACCAGAGCGAGTGGACGTAAAGAAGCCAGGGCCCAACTACTACACCAACCACTACGCTTTCCATGACACTCCGCCTCTGTATTATTACGACCCTAACTACGACCTAGGACCCTTTGTCGGGGGCGGAAAAATGTACGACAACTACCCACCCTACGGCTACCTCTACAACGACCCGTATCCGAACTACGACATGGAGGACGTGGACACGGTGGGAGGAGCTGACTCGGGTGAAGGGGCTTTGGAAGGCAACTATCCCAACGATGCTGGTGATCTCAAGGGAGATCAAAGAGTTCGGTATCGAGATGCAAATGGCAATGCAATTGATATTGGACTTGCAACTGGACGGGGAGGAATGGTGAGTAAACAAAGTTTAAATACGTAATACTTATTGAAATGTGTGCTAATTATTCAACTGAGCTAACAATTTGTTTAATGTGGGGTTTACTATTGAGCTTGTATTGTAAAAACATTCGTGGTCATTAAACATATCTTTAAATGTGTATATTTATTATTATTTATTTCACATTAAATCCCAATAACATAATTGTAAATAATTGGATATGATGCGTATGGTTTACTAGCTGAAATTTAATTCGTTATGACAAACTTCCTCATGTTCAATAAAACAGATTAGAGAAAAGAAATTATGTGAATTTTTCTAATGTTCTCTGTACGTGCTCGTTATTATTGGTGGTAATTTTTTTATGTCACAGCACTTCATAGCTTACAACATAAGCTGCAATTGAGCCCATTCACACTTAGTTAGGCAAGCATTCTTGCGAAAATTGCATTCTGAACTTTTTTGTGCAGCTTGAAACTATCAAGCTCGTAACTACTGTAACCTTCCATTAGTGTTAAATTAATAATAAATTCATCTTGCAACAATTTGAAGAAGTATTCACATAAATCTTACTTTAGGTTCATATACTGTCGCGAGTCATTTTGCTGACATCGTTTCTTGGTGGGTGAATAGTGTAGTTGTATAATGAAAATACTTCTTTTCACTCAAAGTTCTCAGCTGCAGCAAGTCTCGTACTCGCAATGAAGTAGCTTTATGTTGCTTGTCTATTTACTGCTATTTCTCTCCAATTTTTAATTATAAAACTCAATTTTTGAAATAACATGTGCTTGTTATAAAGTATGTAGTTGAGTCATGATCGATCCATTTTAATTACTGTTGGGCTTAATTCTATGAAACTAAGAACGTTCTATAATTTTTATTATTTAAAAATATTTTCATCTTCATCCCTGATTAAATATCCCAATAAGACTTTGTCGCTGAAATATTTAGCAACTTATCGTCATTCAACCATTTTTGAACCCTGTCATCGAAAAAATATTTAATTCTTAGTTTTTCTCGCCCAATTAATTAATTAACAAATTTTTTACACTCATTTTGTTTGGCAAGTGTAATATTAAAACTACAGAGCGAATTGTAGTGATTTGTGCTCAGTACAATCGGAAAACAGTAATGCAACTTTGCTTATGAGACAAAGCTTATTTAAAAATGAGCAGCTCAATCCAGACTATTTTTCTTAGATGCCAGTAACGTCCTCAATTATTTGATACGTTAACGTCGCGGCTGGAGTTTTGTATCTTTTGATCCACTCCTCGCATCCAGATTCCAATGGTGCAAGACTCGGAGTCAGCAGGAGCTCGCTTCTCACAACTGCTCCGTCAGCAAGGGCTGAAGGGCAGCACCCTACATCCTGGTACTGATCTCGACCGCTTCATGAGGATGCGTCATCCCGCCCACCTTCCTGGTCAGTGAATTTGTCTTGCTTGTCCTCTTAGATTAAACGGTAGAGCTGTACATCCTGCCCGTTTTAATAGAGATTAAATCCTTCCCGAACCTTGCACGTACTTACACAACGTGATATAGTTTCTTCTTTCAAGTTTAGGCTACAGAACAAAAGATTTTCTGTAATTTCTAAATCGAACTCATCTGTGATGATTGACTTCATCCGAGGCTTCTGGTTTAGAGTCCTGAGATCAGCTTTGCTATAAGCACACCGTCTCACTATCTCTAGAGGCAAAACTTGGTCAAAAATTTTTGGGTAAAGCTGTGTCAATTAAATGATTTAGCTGTCCACTACCCGACTCCGCACAGACTTCTCACACCTGGAATTTTAAATATTTTTTGAGCTTGCGTTGTTTCAATGAAGTCGTACAAATACTTTCAGACAGTTAATTGGGTTTTTAATTAACTATTCGATGAACTATGAAAAGGTTCATGCATTCATTTTTGCTCAGTGTAGAGAATTAGTCCTGCATCGACAGATTGTCTAGATTTAATCTTCCACCAGCCTGTAGAAAGAATATCTACAGGGTGTCTCAAAAAAAATGTACTCGCCCTTTAACCGTTGCTAACATGCTGTCTGCTTTGTGTTGCAGGTGTGAGGTTCAAACCTATGCAAACATGATTAAATGTGATTAAAGAATCATGTTCGCAACGGTTCGAACCTCACACCTGCAACACAAAGAAGACAGCATGTTAGAAACGGTTAAAGGGTGAGTACATTTTTTTGAGACACCCTGTATTTGAATACTCTCCACTATGTGATTGCCTTGGAATTTTAAACGACACTTTTCGTCTTACGAGTCTTTATTTCTCTCAAGTTCTGAACATGTTGACTAGATAATCTAAAAGTGTTAGATTATCTAGTCAAAGTCGACATGTTCTAGTCAGAGTCTAGTAGTTCAATACACCTGTCCCAATCCTGTCTGCACTTCATTTATTATTTTCAATTCGACATCCACTCAAATTTAGAGTCTCTAGATTCCACAACTGCCATATTTCTTTTTTTTAATATTCTCTATTTGTTCGCATACGAGTAAGATGTCAAAGTATTTGACATTTTAGTTACTCTATGAATTTTGCTTGCATGCATGCTGAAAACAATGAATTTATTTTTTAGCTTGATACCATGCTTAGGCTTCCATAATTGAAAATTCAGCCAAATAACCTCATGTACATACGTTTATTTAATTCAATGATTCTTAATCGTTGATTACTCGATCTGCAATTTGTTAGAATTAATGTACTTGTTCGGCTTCTTCATTAGAAACATTTAATATGTGACCGCAGGTTTCCATCAATCATTCCAGGAGTTCTGCAAACTTCGTTAGAAATTTGGATTCAATGCCCCCGTTCGATTACAAAGAGGAAGCATACATTTTAATCTTTAGTCGGCAAATGAACAAATTAAACTTATAAGAGCTCCGTGCAAGTAATAGTTTTATTTAATTTCAATACCCGTACTTTTACACGGACCACTAAAAAAAGTTCAAACAACTGTGTTAATGGAATCCTGTTTAATTTTACAGAAAGTGTTCAGATATTTTGCAAAATTGTCTGTTGGAAAAAATAGAGCTCATTTCAGGAGTATCGTTTCCAGAGAAGCAAACAGCTTCAGTTTCTCAGTAAGTAATAATGATTATCAAGAGTATTTTCGTCCATCTGCATTATGAGCACGCACGCAATGAACTGGAAAAATAAATGTCAATTCTTCATGATATCTGACAACTTGGCTGCGAGTTATGAAGAATCATGACTCTGTGACAACAAGGCTGATACTTTTCTTTTCACATATAAAGCTAAATGAATCCAATTGATTCCTCTGTTTTAAATGTTCAGTGACGAAAATCTTATGTGCTTGAAATCGAGCTAAATGCAATGCTATTGTCGTTTAATTTGTATTTGAGCATAATGTTATGATGAAAATGTTTGGTCCTTTGAATCAGTGTAACCGATACAGACTGTTATATAAGTATTTTTAACAATTGTTCAAGAAATATATACATACTGGTTTGCATGACTTACTAATCCAATTAGATAGTAATCCCCAAAAAAATTTTGCTCCTTGCTTGCTTTAGTGGTTTGTAATACTTTGCTGAATCCTTGAACAAATTATTACTTGCTTTCCTTCAAAAAATGTTTATGCATGGTTTCACAAGTGGTTTGAAATTTATTTTATCATTTATTTGAATTGTGTAAAAAAATAATATCGTAGGGCATAGTGCTTTATTAATTACTAATTTAGCATACTAAGCCTGAAACTTTAACTCGTAGGTAAGCGAATTTTGTTGAAGTTTCATGCATAAATCGATGTGTTAGCGATGAGAGTTCACAACTAGTGTCTCTTCTCGTCAGTGTATGATTTGCAGTAACCACCTTTTGATGACGCAATTATTATCATTTTTTTACCAACATTATCTCAGCTCAACTAAGACTTAAGAAATTAAAACTTTTGACTGCAAATTAGTTCATCATTCGTATGTTAGATCAATTGTTTGTTAGATCATTTGTTGTAAGCAGTCATCGATTTGTAAAGTTAAATCAATTCTAAAGTGTTTCTGCTAACAACCGTGTAAGATATCATATGTTCGAGGATCTGTTTAAGATGGACGTGAGATTTTTTCTCACATCCATTTCAACTGGTCAATTGACCCGTATTGTGCGCATTGGGTTTTACTTGTATGTCTTATAAGACAGAGTATCTCCAGTCACTCATTTTGAATTGAGCAAGTCTTGCAGCACTGTTCATATGGGAGGCTCGTTCAGTCTTTAAATAGGAGTTATGTTCAAATTTTCACGTTTCTTTCTTTGTTGTAACGGATACTAGAATACCGTACGTGCAACCCATAAACCGCTTCAATTTCTTCCGCGTCTTCATTCTGCAAATCTCAAATAGAGTTGATGAGAGTCATTACCATTCAAACATCTTACATTACATGCGGTGGTGAAGCCTTACGGACCCAGTCAATGGCGACTACGTATTGGCCTCTGAAATGATCGACTTTTTACTATGTACAGAGATTGCTTTAAAAAAATGACATTTTGCTTGCTTCAAGGATACTAAAACAGGTTTTAAAGTTTTTTTTCTCGAAATTCGAAGAAACTCATGTTAAGCTTGGTTCCTATTTTTGAGGTTGGATTCATTATTTTAATCATCAGATGATTTATTAATTCAATTCCTAATAGAAAGTTAGACAATTCCAAGTAAAGAAATCAAACATTTGATTACTCTGCAGATTAGATAATTTTTGGGATAATTATTTAATAATTCCCTAATTTATGGATTCTTCAATTCGCTGGCTGGGATTCATGACCGCATTGTGACTTTTAATGCTTCAAAATAAGAAGAACGCACATAAAACAGGGGTTTGTTCCTCCATTAAAGCCTTACAGTATCGAAATTTAACAAAGCTATGTATACCCAATGAGTAAACTAAACCCGTGTTAATGTAAATTGGAGATCCTAATGAGAACAAACTGCTTTTCAATTGCCATCCCTTTTTTGAAACGAAATTAGACTGCTTCGAAAACTTCAAACAACCTTCCATCATTACATGCGAAATTATAATTTTTTCAATAACTTATTATTTCTATAAAATTAAAAACTGAGACATGCGAACATTCTATTGCAAAAAAGTTGATAACCTTGCACTGTTGAGATAGTTATTTGTAAACGAGACAAACGACCTGTAAAGTTGAATGAACTTTTAAGTATTACTCTTAGTTTTTTGTTAATACAAAAGATATATCAGAATATGTTCGAGATTGACATACCTTTCTCCTTGCCCCCTTTTATAGTATATAATAGAACGTAACGTAAGCATTAGGCTTTAATTTGGTGGAAACTAAGAATGAAGATATAGAAAATGTATTGAAACCTGGTGGCGTATAACGTTGAACTTTTAATAAATCCCTTTATTTACTGAAACTGTAGTTTTTATGAAAATGCGTAGTAAACTTCTAATTATTGAAAATATATACCTTGCATTTGCTCACATATACGAAGGAGCATTAAATCTATGTATCATACGTGAGAAGGATCAAAGCAAAGAGTAATAGTGAAATATGCGTTCACTAGCTTCCGAGTACGACTACTGTCTCATATTCATGACTTCATCATGACCACACACGACGTCACCTGAGCCTATCATTCAGAAGCTCAACAATAATAATTTGCTGGCAAAGACCCCTCGTGGTGACAGGGACGCTTCTACTCGTCTGATCACAACCTGTGCAGTTTAAACAAGGTAGCGTGATGAACTAAAGTGTCTCGTAAACAAGCGATTGAAGTCGTCATCACAGAAGCCAACTCCTCTAATTCCTGTGGCAAATTTGCCCTATTGGATGAGCTGAATAGGCGCTCAGCTATTACCTAAGCCGTCTCTATACAAATCCGGCCTGCGAATGCGCAAGTTTTGAAACTGCAAGTGCAGTTTCCGAGATCGCGATCGATCTTCTTCCTATTGTGGCAACGTGCTCTCTACAAGAAGAGCACTGCTCATATTAGCGATTCAATCTTATTCCTGATTGAATGATGTTTGACGATTTGTTATTTTCAAGTTATAAAATATGCAGATCTTTTCTATCCTTAAATAGGGCCTTATGATGTATTATTTGGGAACATTCTTTGTAGTTTCGTTGTTACGTTGATAAAATGCGCTCACTGCAGGCGGTAATGATGGACAAAAGTCATCCTTGCGTACAATCATTCTATACGACAGCTCATTCTGTCAGCGGAAGACTGGAGTTTTCAAGAGGTCTTGTCAGTTTCATGGCAATTTTATTCTGAGTGATCGGGATTATAGGGAATAAAATAGATTGGAGAATTGAAAATGAAAGAATATGTATTCACTACGGTCTACGTGCACTATTGGAGCACATAGATACTAGCTTGATCGGAAAAATAATAAATAATCATTGACACTACAGAGACAGTTATCCACATGGAAAGCTAAATGTAACTGAACAAGTTGAGCAGGAATATTTTGACAGCAG
Organism: Trinorchestia longiramus; assembly: GCA_006783055.1. Taxonomy (NCBI): domain Eukaryota; kingdom Metazoa; phylum Arthropoda; class Malacostraca; order Amphipoda; family Talitridae; genus Trinorchestia; species Trinorchestia longiramus. The sequence continues at coordinate 264,331 of VCRD01000448.1, forward strand.
AAACTAGTATAGTGTGCCATTTCTGAATTCCTTCGTAAGTCCCGGGCCCACCAATACGAATCATACGCAGGCATCAAGGTAGGGTAAAGTAAATCAGAAAAAGAAACACGAATAATTACCCCTACACTCCTCATTTTTTACGCACAGACACCTCGACGTTTGTGTGAACAAAAATCAAGTAGCCGTTTTACTGCTATCTTAAAAATAAGAGTGGCAATTATTTTTATACTAAGCGAATTCCTTTTCTCAATTAAACGATGTATCTCCTCACTTATACATAGATAAGTAAGAAAAACAAGTAGATTGCAAACTTATAGAGCACACATTGTTGCAAAGGTGTGTGAATTCCATTATAGACGTTGCTTTCTTTATAGCGGGAGGACCGAGTGAACCTTGTACTGAGTGAGGGAGCGGCGGGTGAACCTTGTACTGAGTGAGGGAGCGGAGGGTGAACCTTGTACTGAGTGAGGGAGGAGAGGGTGAACTGTGTACTGAGTGAGGGAGCGGCGGGTGAACTGTGTACTGAGTGAGGGGGAGGGGAGGGTGAACCTCCGACTGGGACTGTGCCGCTGACTGGCAAGTGAGTCTGTCACAAAGAATATCTTCCCGAATTACTCCACGCGAATGAAATCACATCCTGTATTTCTGACGTCACTCTTATTGTAATCCTGTTGAACGCCTTCTCGTTAAGTATTTGCCCTCTCGTACAATATTTCTGATCAGGACCAGGCTTTAACACGTTGAATCCGAAGTGGTACGTATGTGTACCACTTAGGTTAGGTTCTGTAATTTTTTCAGATCCTTCTAGTGACTATGCGTACAAAGTGAAGTTTTACACCAATCAAGCAATCGGAGTCAACGTGTTAAAGTATTTCTGATGAAGACCGTGTGTTTTAACCATCCTTCAACTCACACGAGGTCTTAAATTGACGGCTCACAGTCGCATTTTCACTTTTGTGTCCTACGACTAGATGCGATGATTGCAACCTGATGTAATTTCTCTTATCACGACTCGAGACTTGACTCGTAATGATCTTAAGAATGAAAACTGAATCGATGTACACGTCGAGTCTGGTGCAATACCCGCGCTGAAGTATGATCATCGTATCGCATATGATGTAACCAACGTAATTTTCTTTCAAAAGTTTTACTCATAGATAGAAAATAAGCAGAAAATTATACTATTCACAAAGTTTACAAAGTTGGTGCTACAATTGAAATAATTCGGTTTGTACTTCGTTTGTGAGATGAATCAACTTTTACGAACGGATTATTTTATTTATCCAACTTTTGAATAAAAAGTTGAAATTCAAATCGACTACTAACCTATTGAAATGTTGCAAATTTTTAAGCCTATGGAATTAATGCCAAGCCGAAATCCGCAACACTAGTTTAACTTAATAAGAGAAAGCGCAGAGGATCCGGAATTTAATAGGGGATCCTGTAATTCGCTGAGAATTGCATTCTTCCATGCGTTTACGGAAAAAGGTGCAAATGATGTATTTAAGAACAGCAGTCAGGATTTTACATCCTTGCTCCCTCTGGCCGTCACTAGTTTGTTCATACAACTTTTGATGTTGGTCAGAAATGGTTGGTGCAGATGGATAAGAAGTAAATGTGAAACTCGCATGATACTTTCGATGCTTTACATCGTACTTTAAAAGAAGTACAAGAAGCAAAAATACAAAATTAGTTTTCGCACGTTTTGCTGAACGTTAATGTTTGAATATTTCCCCGATTTTGCAATTGTTACCGACTGGAGGAGCATATTTAATTATTCACATTTATTTCTATTTATTTCCGTTTTGATTTGATTTTAAAGTGGAAACCAATTTTACGATTAGTTTTTGTGCCAGGGTCAATAAATACCTACTATTTTGAAAAAAAGTCTTCATACATATATTGAATTGGCCGATGCTCAGATGCATTGTGTTAACGTTCAAGAAAACCTATCTTGAAAGTCGGAAGTAGCAGCGTATATATGAGAAAACCGGTGGGGGTTATGAGTTCATGCGATATTCTTGATGCTGTCAGATGTTGCTCAACAGAGATTTTGAATCAGATAAACATGAGAGCGTTCAGACTGAAATACCGAGCTATATCATATGAATGTTCTTGTGTCCAAATTTTCTCCATTCTTCTTCTTCCATGAGGGAACAACATTACTGGTAGACGATCTCCAAAACTGGTATCTTTGATACAACTCCTGTTCACTTGGCCAATTTTTCTCGTTCTTCACATTTCAACTAAGCGTTTTGATTATTTTTTATTCAAATGCAGGCAGAAATACACTTGTTTGGTATAGAAAAGTATATTGTGCCGCCTACACTGCAATTTAACTTGTTTGGTATAGTTAAGTATATTGTTCCACCCACACTGCAATTTAACTTGTTTGTTTGTATTTTTTGAATTAGATCTAAATACATCAAATAAAACCTTCCTGATGATCGACTCATATTATTTAAAAAAACATAACTTCATGCGCAGTTTGGTAATGTGTCAAGACTCAACAGAGGTCTACTTTGGCGCTATCGATCGCTCGATCATGCACGAAAAAGTGACTGAAGACTTCTTCTACTCCTCTTTTTCCTGCTTTCTGGCAAAAATGTTCGTCGTGTGTGCAATATTTAAGCCATAAAAATGTGCAGAGATACTTTGAGTTTTTTTGAGTCGAATGTTTAACAAAAAGCGCCTCCTGCGCATATTTTTGATTGGTGTTACATTCTGAAGTTCGACATTTGTTCAAAACTTTCAGCTGACAGAAGCCTCTCTGTGACTTCGGCTAGTAATTCTGTCAAATTTCTTCGATTTTCTTCAATTGGTGCCTGTGGTAAAGAAGCCCATAACTACTCTATTCATCTAAATTTGAATTGAGGAAGTTTCTATGGATGATATTTATAAGTTATATGTTTGTCATAGGATCCTTCTCTGCTCCAAATTTTTGTATGAACAGCCTATCAAACGATGAAATGTCGTGGAAATATCAGTTGATGTTCAGTTAACACCATGCTGCATTTCATTCAAATCAGCAGTATAAGTTTCTCTCCTTTTGACTCTGTCTTTAGTATGCCTACTCGTGCGATGAATATGATACTCAAAAAGTTGGTTTGGTTCTCAAGTGAAGTTTAGGATTATGTAGTAAAAATTAAACGGCTGTTCAGTCAACCAAATAAAACTGGTACTGTAGTCTCTTTTGGCTCTCCAAGTACAGTCAATTTCATGCTACTGTGACCTCTCATTCAGAGAGTTAATAGCTAACATTTCCAGTACCTTTATAAAAATACGTACAACTTGAATATGGAAAATAAATTTCTCACAGATACAATCGGTGAGTCAGCAGTCGTGACAACCATGATAATTTCTACACGTGCTCATCAGTTAGAGTAGTTGTTTTTGTAGTCATTTATGAGTAAGTTGTGAGCGTTCTGAACTTTGATTGCAGGATTTGAGGCCCGTAACTTATGCTCTTATATTTTTATGCTCATAATTTTATGAGCGTTATTTCCACGACAGTCAGCTCGTGTACTTCAAGAAACCCACCACATTCTATTATTATATTTATAATATAATGCAAATTCTTGTTTACGAGTAAACAATTAGATACGTCAAAATCGGTTTCTATGTCCTCAGTGATGTGGCTTACGAGTTTCCACTTACCACTAACCTTCTGTGGCAACGTCAGATTTACTTAATTCTACGGCCATGAAATCTCTGAAATAGCTGCGTTTCAGCGATTATTTAGATGATATTCAAGAGCACACGGTTTAGTTGGATTCATTCTGCTAGCTTGGATGCCAGCTTGGAATGATGTGAACCTCCGTATTCCCGCTCACGATTTGGTGGGGAATGTCACTAACGCTCGGAATGAAGTGCAGATGGTGCCATTTGCCTCGTGCACCGACATCTCTCTTCGGTTTGTATTAAGACATCTAAAAACTTGGGTTTTTAATGATTGGAATTCAGCTGGTCTATGTCTGAAGCTCGGCTAGTCCGGTCTTCTCCCACGTGTCTTCTTCACTCCACTCTCCTTCCCTCTCAACATGATCGTTTGTGTCGCTGCACGTGTCCTTGACTCTGCTGCAAAATCTGCTCAAATCAGACTTCATCATCAAAACAAGGGACTAAATAGAAAGGAGAGTTCTTAATGTAGATACTAATCCAGTGACTCTCAGCTTCTGCCATAGAGGATAACAGTGTAGAAACCGATTTGTGCGATTTACGAGCAAATCAAATGAATTTATGGGAAAGTTTGCTGATAACATTAAATGTAGTGTTGTTTTTTCGTGGCTACTGAAGTCTCTGTAAGAATTCCCCATACAACAATAATCGCATTATTTGGTGTCAGTTTCTGAGACGGTGCAACAAGCGGCAGGGGCGAGAATTTTTTTTTTTACGAATAAAGTAAGAAAATATTGCCGGTATTAAATTCCATTCTGCTATAATTTACATCAGTGGAAAACGATGATTAGAAATGAAGACAGTGAAATATATTGAGAATACTCTTTAAATACGAATGATAAAAAAGTTATTGAATGAAAAAAAAAAGTTATTGAATGTTATGTTTTGCATCCAGCAAATAAACGTAGCGTGTAAAACGTCTAATTTTTATTACCAGTTGTTACACAAAAACATCAGCGCCTTTATATGAAGTTATTTTTTAATATGGAGCTGCAATTCAGGGTCTAGATGGTTTGAAATACTTCAAAGATTAAAATACTAGACCCTCTGAAGTATTTTTCATAGCATTCAATCTTAACTGCTGTGTCTGTGTCATGTTCTTAGAATTTTCCTAATTACAAAAAAAATTAAATTTAATCTGAACATAACGTTATATGTATGTAATGGACATAAACTTCGATATATATTACAATTAAGAATTGCCGTGTGGACGTGGTCATTTTTCGTATTTTTATTCTTATTTTAAGATTTACGTTGGTCGATGTTCTGAGACCGTGTCTTGTCTGTTGGAGCAACACGCATCATAACATTAAAGTTAAAAAGACAAGCATGTCCGAACCGTATTTCAATAGAGATCCCTAAAGGAAGATCCTGTTGTGAAATGCAGAATTTTTTCCTTTCCTTTACGATCTGATGCTGTAGTACAAAGTAAGATGAGGGCTCCTGCGGAAAATGGCTGAATCGAAGTTCTGTTTTTGCTTCAGATTTGCTGCTGACGGAGGAAATGGTCGTCGATAACGTCAGCAGAGGACTGGCTAACCAGCACCATGCTAAGGTAAGAAAACAATTGTTCAATTTAACTATAAAACTAAATATCCGAAGATTCTTGAGACGTTTAATTTCTAAGTGGTGGACTTTGAATGATATAGCATCCATTCACTAACACAGGATGGAAAATACATAAGTATCGTGTGATGAAAAAAGCTGCGATAAATTCCAGAATAGAAATAAGTAAGAATGCATTGACCTTATTAATAAAATACTACACTTTTGCGATAAGAAGAAACGCAGAGCAAGATTTTAAGTTGACTTTGAATGATGTACCTCACCGAAGAACATGTTTGATAAGCACTCGAAAGTTTTCACTCAGAATGATAACCAGTTCTGCTGACATTTAACTGAGCACAATCTCTAACGCACTACATGGTATCCAATTTTTTTTATATGGATGAAAATAACATCTCCTGTCATACTTGTAAATCTAATCATTGATGTGTTCGATCGAAATGTTTTAAATATAATAGATAAATTTTACCTCTAACCTAATGAAAACCAAAATATTTTTTCTTTATCGTGGAGGTGTAGTCTCGACACGAGGTTTTTATGAGTCTAAGTTCATGGAAAAAAAGGGCTTCTCCTTTCTATCACAGCCCTATCACCCCAAAACCAGACTCCTCAATCACCTGCAATAAATGTAGTAAGAAGATCTCTACATTCCTCTTCCTTTCTTTTCCTCTGCTACCCTTCCCAGTTTCCCCTCTACTCATCCCGGAACCCTTTGTACCAAAACTCTCTCCTTCATACCTTTCCAACTCTTACGGACTACCACCGCCTTACTTCTCGCTCTTCGATATGACACACCTGACACCGAAGCTTGTAAGCTTACCCTTAGTTCATATCCCTGCACATGACGCGACAATTCACGGACGGTCCCGAGCCTATCTTCGTGTCTGTGTCTTTTTTGCTGCGTTAAACTCGTTGCCACTGATGCCGCCGGGGAAACTCGTGGCTTTGTCCGAGCAAAAATATCTACGAGAAATGTCTGAAAAACAGTATTTGTGGAAGATTGTCAGTCACGCTTTGAAGAAAAGGCGAACGATGTAAAATTTTTTGATAATGAAGTACAAATGAAGTGTTGTGAATCTATGTTCGCTCCGAAGTTAGATTTACTAATGTATATACATACATCACGCGTGAAGAATCTCAACATCGCATGTTATTGTCAAGCCTAAAAAATGTAAAAGATTTTATTTTAATACAATGTATACACGTTGTGAAAAATTCTATTCTAAAATTACTCGGCGTTGTTTTTCAAATCACGTATAGTATCTGAGGAACTTGAAGCTTTATACGACGCACATACTTCCAAAGCAAAAATTTCATGTACAGCATCATTTTCAGTTTTAAGACCTTCAATGGTATTTCAGCTTTGAGCTTCTGTAAAATTCACGTTTCTATAAAATTATTCCAAGCAAATTTAAAAAAGTGTGACATTTTCGAGTTCTTCCCTCTAACTTCACCATTCTTCAATTCTCAATTTTTTTAATATTCAGACGCCTTATGATGGAAAATAAAACAAATATCGAAATAGGTGTTTTCTGAAGCTAATGCTTATGCTAGAATATGTGTTACAAAGCACATTCTATTCGGTACTAACTTCCCTGTTGCTCGTTATGTGAAGTCAGAGTGAGAAGGTGCGGCTGCTGGCCGTGAGCTGCAGGGCACACGAGTGCCTGCAATATGCACGACAGGGCGCAGCGTAAGCTGATTGCCGTCCCATGACGGGCTTTTAGAAGCAAGCTCTAGGCTGGCTTATGAGTCGGGCCTTGTGAATGATGCTCTTATTGGGTGAGCGAGCGTCATACCAAGCCGAATTCTGATTTTTTTTGTCTTTTCTATTAATGCAACACAAACTCGTGCATCATTTATGCTTCAAAAACGCACTCATCTATTACTCACAGCCAACGCTCAAACCAACAACAATTGAGACCCTGATGGACTTTGTATTTTGATATAATAATTTAACTGCCAACATCGAAGAATGGGGATACTTTTGCAGCTAAATACTACAACTAAATGCTAGCAAATGTTGCCTAGAGTATTTTAATTCATGTTTCATGTGAATTATTCCTCACGTTATACGTGTAATTATTTTAAGTTTTGATACCATAGTCGTTGAAGCAAAACTCTCAAACGTTCACTACCAGCCAGTAGTAGCTAGAAAAATATCCAAAACTCGTATTTCTTTCAAAGATAAAGGTAAAATATTTCGGCAGAGTGTATAGTTTACTTTGACGGTCTGTCCACTTCCAGGAGTTAGCTTTCTCATCAAGTATCACGAACACTGTTCAATTAAGTAAGTACCAGAAAACGCATTTTCTGATATAACAGAGTGTTGAAATTTGCTGTGAGGAACTTTTTGCTCTCGCTCTCAGTGCTCGCTTTAGCTCTTCATTGTAGATTCAGCACAATCGGTGGTAGAAGGTTGTAGACTGTAAAAGATTTTATTTTAAAAATTTATAGGCTTTTTCATCTTCTTTTCCATTTCAACATGTAGGAAGCAACAGTATCTGAGTATTTTAGTGCTGTTCTTTGTTGTTTACTCCTGGTATTCAATATTTTGTATTCCCTTTAAATACTCAAGCTTTCAATGTTGATCGCATTGATTCAACTTCTTAAAATACCTCTCATAATCTATGAAGTAATGCAGAAGTAGTCTTGGCCTTAAGTTCACATACATAGACATTTCTGGAATACTTATTCACAACGCTTGGGAATATACACAGAGCTCTTCAACGTGTTACATTCACAATCGAACCTTTTTTTGAATGTATCGAGAACGCATATTACTCGCTCATGGTAATATCTATTTCGAAAAAAATATGTGGTCTACTTCTAGAACCGGTAGAATACTCGTACTTGAAGACTGTGCATTTAAAGACATGTTTAATGCAATGTTATATTAAACAAAAACTTCTGAGGCAGAACTCGAGATTTCTTCGGATATTTCAAGCATTGGAGTGCTATACGAAAGAAGTTGTAACACTCAACTTTTTAAAATTGTTTCACAGCTTCACTGTGCATACTGCATCACAAGCAAGAAATTGCATTCAAAATTCAACTGAAATAGAAAATATAATAAAAACACGATGTTTGAGTTGGGCATGGTTGGAAAATCACGTGTAAAATAATGATTTATTTCTCGTACGATAAATTTTTCAGAAATCACTAGTAAACGACATTTTAAATAGTTAATGCTTACGGTAGAAATTCTCAATTATTATTCGTGTTATCCTCTCGCTCTCTTTACTCCTCACATCATCGTAGTTCTTGATATTATTTTGGCTCTTTTTTGACTCGGGCAGATGATGAACAGGCCTCACGGCATGCATCCTGGACGGATGAACATGCACATGGACATGGGTGAAGGAAGGCTCAACCAGTCCTCCACGGACGGGGAAAGTGTAACTCACGCAGCTTCCCTGCCTCCGCCCTCCCCAACCTACGTCTACGTAGACGTCAACATGAGGTAATCCCCATGTTCTTTAATATTTTTAGAGGAATTTAATGACAAGCTGGTCTGCAGCTGATATCGAACACTCAGGCACACCGAGAGCAAGACATACATGTGTAATACAGCGTTTATGTTGAACATTGGTTAAAGTCTGTTAATTAAATGTTGGTAGAAAGTTCCTGTGCACAGCAACTAAAGATCCATTATGTTTGAAGTCACTTTTCACTATTTTTGCTCGTAGTTCCTCGATGGTTTTCATTTTGGGTTACTTGATAACAGTACTGCTGTTGAGTACAAAACATCCTTTGTATCAATATACCAGCTACATACTTGAGAAAACTTTAAGATTTTCTTAGTCATATGATATAGAACACTTTTTTGCTTGTGTTAGCTTTTGTGTTAATCATTATAACACTGGAATGACTTTTGCTCCGCTCGTTATATAAATGCATTGCCTAAATATCACCTGCAATGTTTTGAGGAGTTTTTTCTCTTCAGTATTTAAAACCGTTGAATTTTCGGTGTTGACATCAACGCTTAATAATGAACTTGCATCATTATTTATAGTTCACTCATTATCATCAACGCTAATGGAACTACATAGGGGCTTGTAAAACTGTAAGTTCAGATTCTTTGTCCCACTGCTACTGAAAGTTTTTACGCTCGGCCGATGGCTCCTCGGAGATGTATCTGTGACTTGAGTCATACAATTAATTCAACATCGATAAAGTGTGCTCAATTTAAAAAAAAATTGATGATGTGTCTGCGATAAATACGTGCGATGAAAACTTATGCAATGAAGCTGTTTACGTTCCTTCACATTTCACGTTGCTTAGATATTGAGAACTGCCTGCCTGCGAGTGTTGGTTATTTTGATATTTAAAATTATTGGCTTTTATACCGTAATGACAGCAACATTTGATCCAGAATTCCACGTGATAGTATGTTTCCTTTAACAAGGTAGAGGAGCTCTCATTTGCAAATCCTTCCCCCCAACCTTCACAAAAAAGGAAATAGATCAAGCCCGAAAGCAATCTAGTTGCAAACGACCTCTCTAGGTCATATTTTGGTGGTCTGTATAAGATGGAAGTTCCCTTTGGTGAGAGCTTCAAGCCTTTAAACCTGGTGAGTGTAGATGCCAAACTCGGTTTAGTAAACACTTCATCTGCTCCTTATTTCTTCTATGCTATGGATTAGTTTTGGCAACCAGCGAACAGGACACATTAATGGCGTTCTACCACTCCTAACATGTGTATGAGAGCTTCTACACCAGTGGCTACAACTTTTTTACCGAATGTATAGGTTCAAATTGCTTAATGTAGTCATCCGTCGTATTTAGTAATAAATAATGTCTACAATTTGAGAATCGTCAGAAAAACTAGAAATCCTGCTTTATGATGTTATTTTCTTCTAGGCTTCATCTTAAAAATAATTTAACCGGAGTTCTTGAGGCAAAACTACCTTCTGTCAAAATAGTATCAAAGTATTTTAGAAAAAGTGGTCTTGCATATACAAGTAATATTATCCAGACCTACTCCATCATTTGCAACTCACCTAGACAGAATGTACTGGTCTGATTGAGTTGTTTTAATTCAACTATAACTCAATTGAAAGTCAACCAGCGGCAGGTCAGGAAGAGAGTTGATCTGTATCGGTTTCAGGATGATTCCTTTTGAATGAGGTGATCCAAGCTCGCGTTGGCAAACTTGTTTGGGTGAGATCTGAAGATTTGTTAACTAGAGTTAACGATCAATTAACTCGCTCTCATGAAGAACTGCGCTGCACGGAACCGCATGCAGCTGGGGCTGCTGCTCCTGCATTCAGCTACAATTAATTGCAATTAATATTTGGTTCAAATTATCAAGTTCACTGGATTGCTTGAGGGTTTTTGTTTAGAAATGTTTCACTAATTAACTTGGTTGTTGCTCAATCGTAACGATCCAAACTGTTTCACTTTTGGTTTTTTGAATAGTCGCGGCAATAAAACAAAATTACACGTTGATGAAAGCGAGCGTAACTGCGACAGACAAAAGTTTATTCTTACTATAGAAGGCTACTCGTAAAAACCACTGATATACTTCTTGTTTTATTTTTCTTATTTACGTGAAAAATTCGCATCTAAGGGAAACTGTAGGATAATGAAATTGTAGACAGGTACCCAGGCTCCAAGTGTATAATGTGGTGTGCTCTAGAATTTGAAGTGATCTTGAAACCCGAACCTAATGAATAAACAGGGCAAGCAATGAATTTACTTGAATTAAATGTTTCGTCTGATGCAGGTACATATGTATGACTGAAATGTTTATGCGTGATTGGTGCCTTAACTTTAAACGGCATGTAACTAGGCCAACAACCCAAAAATGGATCAAACCGCTCGTTCCTGTTATCATTTATTCTATTCTATTTAATATCCTACTCGACAGCTTCTCGAGTCTGGGTGAAGCAAGCGACCTTGCGAGCCTCATCCTCCACAACGCAGGTCTCTCTCGCGCTGACATCCAAGACCTGAGGTATGTCATCCTGGACTCCTGTGCAGATCTGTTTTGCAGGTCCAGCGCATGCCCTGCAGGTCGAGCGCATGCTCTGCAGGTCGAGCGCTTGCCCTGTAGGTCGAGCGCATGCCCTGCAGGTCGAGCGCATGCCCTGCAGGTCGAGCGCATGCCCTGCAGGTCGAGCGCATGCCCTGCAGGTCGAGCGCATGCCCTGTAGGTCGAGCGCATGCCCTGCAGGTCGAGCGCATGCCCTGCAGGTCGAGCGCATGCCCTGCAGGTCGAGCGCATGCCCTGCAGGTCGAGCGCATGCCCTGCAGGTCGAGCGCATGCCCTGCAGGTCGAGCGCATGCCCTGCAGGTCGAGCGCATGCCCTGCAGGTCGAGCGCATGCCCTGCCTTGCAGGTTCAATGCTTGCCACGGGCTTACCTGTTAATGTTAAAACAAGACTTCAGGCCCTGGCTTAGGCCCCTCACTCGGTGACTCAGATTTAGGCACGCAATCATTGTATCGAAAAGTGTTTTGGTAAAACTTCTGAATTTATTTGTTTCTGGGTACATATTAGATCTGTCCATTTGTGTTATCTCTAGTGATTTGTTACACGTTAGAGAATTTGTTACATTACCTGCAATTTGTACCGTGTCATATGATATTTTGCATCTATAATAACGTATTACATCTCAAATAATATGTTAAGTCTTGAATAATGTTACATCTTAGGCCATTTGCCTCGTCACTAAGCAGTTTAGGGTATTATTGGAACATATGTTTCATCTGTTGTTCACACTCAGTTTAGTATTTCTTGAATATTCCAGAAGTAAATAAAGTTTCTCTGGCCATCTGAAGATAGTATAGAAGTGAGCATTCCAAAACATCATTTGCACATGCATTGTTTTGACAGGGTTGAGGACAACCGCATGCTCTTCACTCTACGTGACAATCTGAAGGGCGTCAGTGAACAGGACATCGCAGATAAAGCTCGTAAGTTCAATAACAGTAGCTCGTGAGATCACAATACCAAGTAATGTCTGCTAGCTCGTAACTTTGTACGCTTTCGTGTTTTCAAAACTGTAATCATTTTTGACAAATGATAGCATTTCTATAGTCAATTAACTACTTCGTTGAAGAACTCTGTTACATCTCATAAAAAATACATGATGAAACACTTCACCTTTGAATGACCCTTATAGTTTGTTTTTTTACTTTGTATTAGGTTTTGTATCTTCTGCGAAATTGGTGATTTACATTCATTTTGGCATGAGCGCTTCCTGGAAACACGTCATAAGCTCCAAAAGCTTTTCAAGGAAGTCAGGAACACTACAGTATTTCTTTCTTTACTGGCAGATGTTGCTATGCGTTGACCTACGGGTTATAAGAAACTATTCGTTTTAAAGCAGTAACTTGTTATTTCAGCTGACGCTGAAGTTTTGTGTCGTGATTTTTATCTTCATGATCATAAACACACATTTGCATCGCAAGCAAAATACATCTTCTGATTTATTTTTCTCTGTGATTGGTACTCTACTCAACCTAAATTTACAACTAGCCAATTGCGATATCATGTATTGACGAGTTACACCCGAGTATTGACGAGTTACACCCGAGTATTGACGAGTTACACCCGAGTATTGACGAGTTACACCCGAGTATTGGCCTATAGCTCCAATAGTTTAAGAAAGAAAAATGGTAGGTATGCTATTGAAATTTTATTTTAATTCGCAGTTTCACGCTTGCAAATGAGCTTTAATGTCAGATAAAATATTTGAAGATTGCATCAGTTACATGCACCATAACATCTCGGTACAATTTTTAAGCTGAACATTTCGTTTGTGTCTGTTTGGTCACATCGTGGTCCTTAGTTCATGGTAAACGGAGTTGAGATTTTGCTACGGCTCGATAGTAGAAGTAAATTTTTGTGTCAGAATAAATCGCTTCTGAAATATCTTTCTTCTGTATTCAATTCAATCAGTTTATATATGACTGATATCGTGGCCTGTATAATGGCTGATATCCCGGCCTCTATAGTGATTGATATCCCAGCCTGTATAATGGCTAATATCTCAGCTGTATAAGGACAGATATCGCATCCTGTATAATGGCTAATATCCCAGCTGTATAGGGACAGATATCGCAGCCTGTATAATGGCTAATATCCCAGCTGTGTAGGGATAGATATCGCAGCCTGTATAATGGCTAATATCCCAGCTGTGTAGGGACAGATATCGCAGCCTGTATAATGGCTAATATCCCAGCTGTATAGGGACAGATATCGCAGCCTGTATAATGGCTAATATCCCAGCTGTATAAGGACAGATATCCCAGCCTGTATAATGGCTAATATCCCAGCTGTATAGGGACAGATATCGCAGCCTGTATAATGGCTAATATCCCAGCTGTATAGGGACAGATATCCCAGCCTGTATAATGGCTAATATCGTGACGTATATTTCTAATGGTGTGTCGTTGGTACAGAGGAGCTCGCACCGTCCATACAGCGCGACTGGAATGTTCTGATCACCAGAGCTGGCGTGGCTTCATCTCAGGTATGTGCCCTGGTCCTTGTCCCCTGGTCCTTGTCCCCTGGTCCTTGTCCCCTGGTCCTTGTCCCCTGGTCCTTGTCTCCTGGTCCTTGTCTCCTGGTCCTTGTCCCCTGGTCCTTGTCCCCTAACCCCTCACCTCTTGCCCTCATTTAATAGCAGAGTCAGCACTAACACTTTCCACTTTACAAATTTTTATCTTATGGCATTTGTTGCTTACTTACAATGCGCCATTTACTCAAAACTTGTGCCTCGTCTACTTTCATCCATTCATTGATTTTGGGTTCTGATTCACCCATATGGTAATGTCAGTTTTCTCTTGTTGGCCTTGCTCTACTCTCAAGCACCAGGTAAGTCCGCTTGTTTAAACGTTATCTGTTCAGTGGAACCTCACGAAGCACTAAGAATATATGTATGTTTTCTCCAAACAAATATTCTAGGCAACCTCGTTTGTGTTTGCAACATCACAGAAGAAAACTCGTCATCACGCTAATGAGGACGGAACACAAGCAGCGGACGGGCTTTGCTCCAGAGAATAACTCGCAGAATCTTCTGGCAGTGAAGAAATTCTTAATTTCTGTTACGCCCTCTAGTCAAAATCAGTTGGTGTATGCAACTTTTGACGTTGGTTGGGAACATTTGGTGCAAAGAAAAAAAATTCAAAATTTAATTCAATCGTTGTACTTTCACCGTTATATCTTCTACTCTAAAATAGTACAAGTAACAAAAGTTACGAAATAGTTTTCGAATGATTTCCGAGACATTTATGCCAAAGAACTTCCTCGACTATGCACCAACTGTTATTGATCAAAAGGAAAATTTATTTTCCCTTCTGTTTGTGGGTTTGGTATGGTTCTAAATTTATATTTTGCATTCTGTCCGTTTTTGAATTTCTTCGTCGACACTGAATGTCCGTTTTTCATATTTATTATTGTTATTTCGCCCCAAGGTCGTCGCATCAAACCTTGGGTATTATTTCTGAATATTTGCCCCAATTTTACATGGTGCACTTTCCAATGATCTTCAGTACGTTTTTATCAATGAAGAATTGAACATTGCATATTTACACTACTGTTCTTGTTGAGAACTCCATCAATTGATCGACTGAACGTATTTGCTACAAGCGATGTGCATTATAACTCCATCAATTGATCGACTGAACGTATTTGCTACAAGCGATGTGCATTATAACTCCATCAATTGATCGACTGAACGTATTTGCTACAAGCGATGTGCATTATAACTCCATCAATTGATCGACTGAACGTATTTGCTACAAGCGATGTGCATTATATTATTTATTTATGCTTTGCGTCAGCGTATTTACCATCGAACATTCGTTATCTTCAAATTCACTAAAGAAGGAGTTTCTTAATTACCTTAATATATTCATATTTTGAGTGTAAGTGCGTGCACTGCAACTTCACCTCGAATCAAAAAAATTTACTCGTATTTTAATTGTATACTAGGGCGTGATAATAAAATATAAAAGACAGTTCTTATGCAAATAAATTTGAAAGTATTATTAACTTTTGGGGTGGAAAATTAGTTTTACGTTCTAAATTTTAGATCTTAAAACTCTCAAGTTCATTTTCGTTTCCAAATTGTTTCAATCTAATATTGAATATTGTTCCACTGATATAATCGGTAATATTATTTTATGGAGGATTATTCTTTGGAAACAGGCTAAATTGAAAGTTTCTCTGTGTATGGACAGTTTTCCCGTTTTATGAGGGAGTATGATGAACTCGTCATCATAGTTAGAGAAGCTTCTCACTTTTATCGTTTTATATATCTAGTTTATTATGCATGGAGTGATTCAAAGCGCACCAACAACCATGATCTTAACATGAAGGTTTCAGTATCATCACGTTGTATAAGAACCCTCACACAAACCGTTGGTATCACTGCCATTTTTCCTGGTCATACAAGATATCGAAGAAAGGATCCCAAGGACATCTTAAGTCGATGTATTCACAAGACCTGTAGTGTAGTAATTGTAGAATACGTATGCATTCAACATGCATGTGTGCATTCAACATGCATGTGTGCATTCAACATGCATACATTCAAAACCCATACAAAACAAGAAGTTCGAGTAAAAAACCTTAAAAATATCTTGTACACCCAGTAATTGGAAATAGGCAGTCAAGTTTTTCACTCAGAACTGGAAGTGAGAAATGGGTTTGTACTTATGAAACATACGAGTTTATTTTCTGTAATTGAAGCTGTTGCTTCATGTGCTGTGTTTTACAAAGTTTTGTCACTAAATATTTTTCATCAGCCCTTCAACTTAGCGTAATCTTCATTTGCAGGTTTCTGTACAAACAAACCTGATGAGTGTTTTTTTATTAATTTCATTCACTTGCATTATGCTCATTAGCGAAATGTTTCGAACTTTAAGCTCATAACGATTAAATTAAACAAGTTCTTTCACTGTTCAGTTCGGTTTTTTTAAATAAATTGTCAAGACACTCGTGATGACGAATTGATCAAAAAATTTCAACATGAATAAAGCGTTTCAAGATTATTTTTGTAACTCAATGAACTACATTCGCTTCTTTTTTCCAATATGCATTCAAAATCACAACATGAGAAGGAATTTCGAGTAGAGCTCGGTCCAGCAAACCTAAATTGTGCATCATTGATGGTACGGGGACAGACTCCTAAACTCTCTGCTTTATTCAGGCCGCTGGATGACGGTTACATTATTCAGGACCTTTCTTCGTCGTAAACTTCTCTAGGAAAGTAAAGAATCTTATTTCTCTTTTTTAAACACCGATGAAAGAAGGGTCTTTTCACTTTCAGAAGGGTCTTCACTTTTTCATTTCTTCGATAGTCAATTTTAGAGTTGAAAATTTTTGAACTCATCCAAGCTAAATAATGCTTTCCCAAGTCTTTAAATCTTTCCTTTGAATTTTTGAGAACATATGCATCAGTGGTAAACTTTTTAAATTATTCCGAAAGTTTTTTTTTCACGATTTAGTTCATGTACTACTAATTGTCCTGGCGCGGCTGAAGAAAGGAAAATTGGTTAAGATTATCTTGTTTGTCGACTCTTCACCAAAAAATTTCCCTCAGTTTGAAGGAGCTCATGCTCGTAGCATCTAGAGCTTCAAAAGTTTTCATTTTGAAGCAATCGATGAAGCAAATGTCACAATATTTTAATACACACGTTACTTGTGATAATTCAAATGGTCGGAAGTAAAATTCAGGCTAAATTGAATTTATTGGCTTA